>JNEM01016807.1:0-14342 GCA_000697335.1 Conidiobolus incongruus B7586
AGAATTTAGGTATATAATATATTTTTTATATCAATTCATCATATATTTACTTTATTTTTAGCTCTACGATACCAACTGACCCATCCCAGCCACGTAAAGTGTTAAGAGTAGCTATCAATTCATTAGGCTCGCCATTCTACAACAATGGTCCACTCCCATTTGCCGAAATCTATCAGTTCTTAACTCAGCTCAAGAGTTTAATGCGCTTTTCATATGCTACTCTCATGGTTACACTACCTGCATACATTTATACCCCATCCTACTTAGTCCCAATCTATCATCTATTTGACAGTGTCATCTCGTTAGACACATTCACCCACGAACAAGCTGCCCTAGCCGCTTCTGGACATCATGGCTTCTTCCGACTTGTGAAATCACCTAGCATCAATTCTATCCAACCATCTACCTCTAAAATCCTCCAATCTAACCACAACAACTTCGTCTTCAAGCTCAGTCGTAAACAATTCACCATCGAGCCCTATGTCCTACCCCCCGAATTAGGCGACAGTCCCGCATCTTCGGGATGCTCAGCGCAGAATCCCAGTCAAAATATTTCCATGGATATTTTGCAGAATTTCACCAATTCTAATCAGACACAGCAGCCGAAGAGAATTACTTCACATTTGGGATTTAATAATAATGGTAGTAATAGTAAAAAATCGTTGGATTTTTAATTTAACTTATTAGAATGATTTCAAATTGCCATTATCGCATCACAATACATCAGAATAGACTATTTAGAAAATAGATTCAATTGTGAATTCAAAGTTGTGCATATTATAAAACATTTAGATAATTATTAATATTATATTTGATAAAATAAAATATAAGCACAATATGATATAATATATAAAATGATTTCAAAATTTTTTAATGTTCAATGAATTGATCCAAATTGATTTCATAATTAATTCATTTTTAAAAATTTAACAATCACTCCATTGATATATTGAGTCTATCTCGATTAAATTGAAATGTTATGGTAAACAATTATGTATTAATTCTATATACTATATCTATTGAACAAAATATATCGTCATCATTTAATTATTCAGATTAAATAATTATTTCAATTTTTTTTTAAAATTAAAGAATATCAAAATCAGTTGTAAATTGTGTATCATTTTTAAACAAAACTTAATCAATTTAAAAAAAAGTTTATTAGAACCTTATCTTGTTTCTAAATTTTATAATCATTTAAAATTAAAGTTTTTATAATATAAATAATAAAAAAATTTAAATATAATAAAGGGATCATAAATACAATCTACAGGATATCAGAGAAATTTATTAACAAAAAATATTACATTTTAGATGATGAATAGGTCCAATAAATGAAAGCTGAAATAACTTTACATGATGAATATAAGTGGACTACTATTCGTTTCAAGTTCAGCAAAGTGAATAGAACGATTGATGAGAGTCAAGGGAGAGAATTTGCGGAGAAATAACAGCTAAAGTAAAAAGACATACATCAAACCAAACAGAATAAAAGCATCGGAGGCTTGCCACTGGTAGGGCTCACACTCTTCCACCTGCTTTAATTGAGTTTCCGTAGAATCGACAAGTAAGTTATGATACAGGGTCTTTTCGCTCGATTCTTCGGTGGAGTCGTTATCGTAAAAAGAGAAGAGAACTGGATTGACGGACTCCAAGGATGACATATTGCTGAATTAATTAGAACTCAAAGAAGTCACAAATGAAAAAAAAATTCTCAAATTGAGAATTAAAAAATGAAGAGGGACTATATCTCCATTTATAGCATTTGGAAAGATTTGCATGAATCAATGAGTAAAATATATTTTATCTTTTTCACCAATCATTAATTTTTATTTATCTTACTATTTCTTACCCCCTCAGCTTTGCCAATCATATTTTGCCTAATTGGGCACTTGCTACTGATATATTTGGTTTTGCGAACGGAGATTTGATATGATACGCCCATAGGAGTGTAGAATGTTTTCTTAAATATGGTAATATATTATACATATTATTAATTATATTATCATTTGATATTTATCACTTTTGATATGAATTTCAGGAACAGTTATAATAGGATTCAAATTTGAACATTTTAATTGATTATCAAATTCAGATATAACCAGTATACTCCCAAAACAATAAAGCTAATTGACTAAAATTTATTAAGGTATTTTATTAACTATATAATTAAATTAATCAAAAAAAATTCAGTGTTTATTAAATATAATATATTTAACTTTATATAAAAAACGATAATCTTGTTATAAGATTTAATATTTTAGCTATTAAACAATTGAATAATATAACTCGGAATTTAGATGTAAATCAAAATAACCTAAATTAGTAACTTTACACACTTGCAAAAAATAGAACACTTGATACTCAAACAATCTGCTCACTTCTTAAACCTCAAATTATCATCTTGAACCCAACCAAAATGAATCACAACTCACGTAAATATAATTAACCCACCAAAAAATCTGGAGAATTTATGAATATTAAATATGACGATGTTTGAGATTTGAATTTAAATAATTATTTTTGAGATATGATAACATTCTATTCAGTTCTTGAATTTTTTCATAAATTACTTTATTTATTTCATTTATGGATGTAACTTTAGTTTCAAATTTTCATTTAACTTATTTGATATAATAATTTTGAATGATTTTTTGAATTTTGTTATTGTGATATTGATGAATTCATAAAGTTATGATTATAGTTAGTTATAATTGATCAATTTGGAAAAAATTTTGATAATAATTGAATATGTTTAAAATAATAATAATTATTACTTTAGATTTTAAGTAATGAGACTTTTTTAAGATTAAAAATAAATATATTATATAAAAACAATATTCTTTTGTATTGTTAATATCTTTTTATTATATTTAAAAAAATTTTAATACTTAAAAAACAGTTCTTTTTATTAAAGACTGAAGTTTGATGTTTTATAAGCCAATTAGATTTATATATAGAAAATTTTTTTCTTATAAGTTTATTTTTTAATTGCCTCAAGTAATTATAATTACATAAGTTATAATTTAATAAATATATTAAATATGGTAGTTTTTTCTAATTATATTTAATTAAAATTTTTTTATAACTTTATATATTCTTTATTTGCATATAATATAATTATTTTTATTAAATTTTATTGAAGAACTTGTTTTTAATTGATTTTTTCTTTAAAATAAAATATAAATATAATATGTTAATATAATATATTATAATAATTAACATTTATTTATTGAAATTTATAAAAGGGATTATTTTAACTTAACCTAATATTTTGATTTATATTTTAATAAAGAAATATATAAAAAGATTAATGATTGAATAATTATATTATTTTAAAAACTTGGGTTTTTGATTATAATTTAATAAGATTTATTTAATTATAATTATTTTAATTTTTTGAATTTTAGTTAAATTATGAAATATTTATTTTATATTTTTTCAATTAATTTAAATTTATAATTTAATATATATACAATATACCTGTATAACTGATATTAAAGTTTCTCTATAATTCTTTTATTAAAATAAAAAAAATAATTTTTGAAATATTTTTTTATTTTATTAATAATTAGAAGATTAATAGTTAAAATAGTTTTTCAAATCTTATTAAGTTATAAATAATCTTTTTTAGTTATAAATTAATTTATTTGAATATAAATAATTAATTTAAATAAAACATTATCTATTTAAACTATTAATAATTTTTAAATACTTTTTAAAGATAGTGTTTAAGTTTTATTAATATTAAAATAAAAAGATTCTAATAAATATTATTTTATTTAATTTAATTTTAATTATATTATATAATAAGTTTTCAAATATTAATTTTTTAATTAAAAGAGCTATTATATATATATATATAATTTGAAATTATATATTTTCCTATTTATTTTGTATATATTTTTTTCTGAAACTAATTATATATTTGAAAAATCAAAAATTATAAATTTTTTTCCTTTTCTTCAATTTTGGGATGATAATTAAAATTTAAATCAATGTTTCAGTTATCCTTACCAAATGAAATTAAAGTTATAGTTTATATTTTAATAATAAATTAAATATGTATAATACTCTGGGTATTAAATTCATTAATCATTAAAATATATATGATTTTAATGGAGCATCCTGTATGAAAGTATTGTGTTATAAGAATATTAATCATTGATTGATCTAAAATATGAGGTATTGATATTAAAATAAAAAGAAATCGTGTGAGAAATTATTAAAATCACTTTAAAAACTTCAAAGTTTATAACACATAAAAAATAGATTTTATTTTTCAATAGACATAATAATTATAATAATCTATTTTTTATAGAGGCTGTGGATATATTTTATGAAAATATCAAATGTTTTATTTTTGAATCAATATTATGAATTTTCTATTGTTTTGAATATATTCCAAATTAATTTATCAGTCTAATATCAATTTAATTAAGATATATGAATATTTTCAAAGTATATATATATTTAAAAAATGATAAATGATGATATCTTTTTGATAAACTGATGATAATGTTAACTATTATTTCAGATATTATCGATTAGATTCGAATATAGCAAAATCAATATTTTAAGATATTTTAGATTTTCGTGATAGAATATTGGTATAAATATACAAATTTCAATTTACATTAATTTCTATTTTAGAAAAATTAGTTGATTAAAAAAATCTTTTATTATAAGCATATTCAATGACGTACAAGTTTTGAATAAATAAAAATCTGATATATTAGGAAATCATTGATATTTTTGAATCATGGTTTTTAATATTATAGAATATATATATATATATATAAATTAATAATAACTGATAAAATTAATTATTTTAGACTATTCAATAAATATTTTAAAATTTTGAAAATCCAATTAATGTATTCTATCTCATCAGTTTATTTATATCGATCATTCAAAAAACAATTAAAAATGATTCAGTCTATTAAGAAATTGAATTATATTACAGATTAATTAAAAATATACTATTATAGAATTTAATATTTAGCAATCGAAAGTTCCCAAATATTATTAATAACTATTATCATTGTAAATAAATATTAATCACATATAATTCAATATGAAAACACAAAATTCTATCAACTTCTATCCCATAATTTTTAAAAATGAAAACAGGTAACATAAATTTTATAATAAGTTGGTGATATCATCTTTAATCTTTGCAATTCAAAATTTTATCAATTATTGTTTATAATTAAAAATGAACTTGGATCCTGCCAGGCTTCAACAGTTAGTGGCTTTATTTGAACAATCTCTAAATCATCAAACAACTGTTCAAGGTAATTTTTAAATCTTTATATATAAATCGAATTTCATTTATTTGATCACTTAATATTATTTCAAACTTTTATTTTACTAATACGAAACCTTTTAGCTGGAATTGAATTGCACGCCCAAAGTCAAACACCTGATTTTTTGATTTACTTAATGGCAATTCTTCAAGAAGAACAAGTTGGTATTTATATTCGTATTGCAGCAGCTCTATTCTTTAAAAATTTCATTATTAAACATTGGAAATATGTAACTAAATTACCACATATTTTTAAAATTGTATTGATTCGTTGGTTTTAGGTCCAAGAAGAAGCTGATATTATCCCTGGCGAAGTTCGTGATGCTGTTAAAAATCAAATTGTTGATCTCATGGTCAAATCCAACCCCAAAGTTCAAATTCACTTATGCGAAGTTATCTCTAATATTGCCGAATATGATTATCCAAATCATTGGGATCAATTGATTCCTGTAATTTATATCCAACGACTAATTTATATATTCAGTATTAACTGTATTTTAGTCTTTAACAAAGTACTTAAGTCCAGACAACTTACAGACAAACTTGGGTGTCTTACAAACTGTTAACTCTATTTTTAAAAGGTAATTTATTGACATTTTCTTGCTATCTAATCTATTTACACTTTATCATTTTAGATGGAGATCCAAATTCCGTACAGATGAATTATTTATTGAAATCAACTATTCTATGGAATGTTTTGGAACACCTTATCTTAATATTTTCCAAGTAAGTTTGATACTAATCATTTATATTTTATATATAATTAATCATTTATAGGCCACTGACCAACTTATTGATCAAAATGCTAACAATCCTCAAGCTTTAAATCCTTTGTTAGAAACTTTGAATGTCCTTTTGCAAATTTATCTCAGTTTAATTTCTCACGATATTCCACAATTTTTGGTTGATAATTCAACCGTTTTCCAAGGGTTATTGTGCAAGTATCTGGTCTATGATAATCCAACTTATTCTAATTCTAATTTCGGCGCTGATGACGAAGTTAGCAATTTGGAAAATGTAAAAGTAGAAATTTTAGAAATTATTCATTTGTACATTCAAAAGTATACTGAGGATTTTGCTGAAATCAACTCAGTCGTTAATTCTATCTGGTCTCTCGTGACTCGTTTGGATAGTAGACCCAAATTCGATCTTTTGACTAGTAAAGCATTGACTCTTTTGAGTACAGCTGTAAAAATGACCAGATTCCAATCTCTCTTTAGCGATCAAGATGTTCTTACTACCTTATCCAAGCAGGTTATTATTCCTAATGCCACTCTCAGAGAAATTGATGAAGAATTGTTCACTGATGAACCTATGGAATACATTAAACGTGATTTAGAAGGAACAGATAGTGAAACCAGAAGACGTTCTGCTGCTGATTTGGTCCGTAGTTTATTAATTACTTTCCAAAAAGATTGGACTGCTCTGTTTTCTGGATTCATTTCATCCAACCTTGAACTTTACAAATCTGATCCTGTCAACAACTGGAAAAGTAAGGATACAGCTATTTTCTTACTCTCTTCCATCGCCACCACCAAGCAAGCTACCTCATTAGGTGTTACAAGCGCTAATGAGTTTATCAATGTAGCTGATTTATTCTCTACTCATATTTTGCCTGATCTTCAACCTGAGGCTAATGCACACCCAATTCTCAAAGTTGACTCTATCAAATATTTATTCACCTTCAGAAATCAATTAACACCTGAACAATTGCTTTCTATGCTTCCTTTGTTGGTTTTCCATTTGGGATCAAATGACCAAGTAGTTTATACTTACGCTGCTGTTGCTATTGAACGTATTCTTGCTATGAAAGTCAATCATCAATCTGTATTTACTGCTGAAAGCTTGAGACCAATTTTAGAAAACTTGTTAAATAATTTATTTACTCTCACTTTCAAGGGAAACTCTGCACAACAAATTGCTGAAAACGATTACATTATGAAAACTATCATGCGTACCGTCATTGTAGCTGGACCTTCTATATTACCTTATAGCACTCTTTTAGCTCAAAAACTTTCTGAATTACTTAAGCTTATCGCTTCTAATCCCAGTAATCCTAAATATAGTCATTATGCTTTTGAAACTATTGGTGCTTGTATTCGACTTGCAAGAAATGATGCTAACAGCTTTTTACAACTCGAATCTGCCTTCCAAGAAACATTCCAGCTAATTCTTACTCAAAATATTGAAGAATTTATTCCCTATGTCATTCAGATTTTAGCCCAAATTCTTGTTTCCCATCCTACACAAGGTATTCCTGAATTTTATCAAGGACTTTTGGGAACAATTGTTCAACCTTCATTGTGGCAGAAAGAAGGAAACATTCCCGCTCTTACCAGACTTCTCCGTAGTTACCTTATTAGAAGTGCTAGATTTGAAACTTCAATTACCCAACCTAATGTACTCAACTCTATTTTGGGTATTTTTCAAAAACTCATTTCTTCTAAAATCAATGATATTTATGGATTTGAGCTCATCCGTGAAATCTTCGTTCAAATTCCTATTCAAGTTTTACAACAATACCTTCCATCTGTGATTAATTTGATGCTTTCCAGATTACAAGCTTCGAAAACCAACAAGTTCATTTATGAATTCACTTTATTCTTAAGTGTACTTCTATCCGCTAATAAGCCTGATTGGAACGCTGATCTCGCTGTCAGACTGTTTGAAAATATTCAGCCAGGTCTTTTGGCCCAATTGGCCCAATTTTTTATTGTTAATACTATCCCACAAATCTCAGGTTCAGCCAATCGTAAGTTAGTTATTGTAGGAATGACTGCTCTCCTTACCCAAACACATTTCAGTACTGTTGATCCTCTTAAAGCTCATTGGCCCTCCATAATGAACGGTGTTATGACCCTTCTTGAATCTCCTGATATTGTCAAACACGATACTGAGGCCGAATTGCAACAGGAAGAAGAATTAATCCGCTTCGAGGTTGAAGATACCACTTTCTCCACTGCATTTGTTAACCTTGCTACTTCATCTCTTCCTCCTTGCAATCCCGCACTTGCGATCCCTGACACCAAAGCCCATGTCGTTAATCAACTAAGAGAATTCATTCAGAAGAACCCCAACTTCATCAGAGAAACAGCTTCCCAATTACAAGAAGCCCAAGCCAATACTTTGGTCAATCAATTTGTTAATTTGGGAATTCAAGTGTAATTCTTTCTAATTTGATTAAAATATAAAATATTATTACTTGCTTTTAAAATGATATGTTAACCTTGATTATGAAATTTTTCAATTATCTTCATTAAAATATTAAAAAATTAGATATTATAAAAAAGGCTTGAAAGATTGAAATCATAGTCGATTGCAATTGAAATTTTTATTTTTAATATATTAACAATATTCAAAAATATTATCTCTAAATAGTTTAATCAAATTTGGAATGAATACATCACAACATATTTGACATTACATACAATATATGAATAATTTTTACATTCAAATTTAAGTATTGTTAGTATTTGGAGTATGTGGGGTATTAGCATTAAGATTCATTTCTTCTATCTTTCAATTACAATTTCGATATCTTCTTAATAATTATCGCCATAAATATAAAATTCAATGTAAATAAATTGACAATGCTAAAAGAGATATAGTATGTTGCTTCTCTTAAAAAATCTACTAAGTTTATCCTCTGTAACTTCAACATTAGCTCTGGGACCTAACGATATTTGTAGATGATTTGATCTCGATCACCACCCGATGTATTGATCAAATTACCAGTACAACTAGCATTTAATCGAATTAAATAATTATGTTTGATCATTTGATTGATACACGGTTTCAATTGCTTTTCTTCATCTACTTCAAAACCCCTTAAAAATTTAATCAACGACTGATGATGAATATTATGGCAGGTAACAAGAATTACTGTTAGAATAATCATCGATAATCCCAATTGACCAAAGCTTCGATTATTTAATGAGGCCAATAAAGGATGATGAAGGATTTTCAACGGGACAACGCTCTGTAATATATATGCTTTAATGTGGGTTTTTCTTTGCTATTTGTAGCATCTAAATAATTTTATAAATATAGCAAAAATAAATTGAAAAATTAAATAGATTTACTTTTAGAAATCAAAGAAATAGAAGTAGCCGTATCTTTCTGAGGTAATTCCACTGATTGAATACTGCAAACAGCTTTTAATATTTGTTGAGCTTTATCAAAAACCTTTTCGAAAGATTTATTCATATCACCCAATACTAAACTGAGTTGAATATAATGAATTAATAATAAAACTCAAAGTCAATTTACCATTCTTAGAAATATCTTTTTAATAGGCACTTTTTTATTTTCTATAGATAGAGCAAATCTCACTATTTCAATAGCTTAATGTTCAATCAAATCATCCTTGTTATTTTATTAGTAGTAAATTATATTCAAATTTGACTTGAATATTTACAGTGCTACTAGTTAGAGCTTTAGCACTTTCATTATTGTTAATATTATTAATAATTTATACTGAATGAATAATTAATTTTTTTAAATTGGATAATTTATTATGCTTTAATATGCACTAAAATTGAATGACCTCTAGCATTTGTCTATGATATTGAAATGATTTCAATTTATTATGTGATTATAGAAATAGTTTTTTATATCAAGTTTATTATTTTTACTTTTATTTTTATGAATATTTTTATACTATAACATCAATATATAATTATATATGAATAATTATTTAAGTTCTCTGATTTTTCATGTACTAAATTGATGAAAAATGATTACTGATATATTTGAATTACCAGATACTTAATATAGATTTTCTCAGACTAAACAAGATCATATCTTTAGTTTTAATCCAAATAATGCTAAGGTGTTGATAGTGCAATAACTTCAAAGGATTGATTTATTACTAATATTGATGTATTATCAATATAATATGAAAAATTATTAATATTTTCATGACCAGATAGTGTGAAACTAATGTCAAAATAATAAGCATATTATTCAAATGAATATTATACAAAACAATAGTATACAATTCTGTTTCCAATATTCTTTATAAAATCCTGTTTAACAACTATTAAAACAAAAACTATTATTGCTGGAAAATGTAAAGGCCATATTAATATTGCAATGCAAAGATACTTAATGTACTTGGTTGTTCATAAAAAATTTGATCGGAGTTTGAAAGTGTCTCAATTTGAAATGAAGTTGAGGAATAATGATTTCATCAAAAATTTTATGATTAATATAATTATTTACTAATCACCTCACTATTTCTATTACGGGTATAATTTCTGATATATTATTCAATATGTGAATTGGGAATTGATACTATTTTAAGTAATAAAATGCAATAATTCTAGTGTTTAATACTTGAATTCTTAGTAATCAATATGAAATTGATAAATTTTCACAAAATATCACCAAATAAAAATAAAAACAACCTTAAATATTTAGCCAAATATAATTATATCACTGAAACATGTATATATATAACTAATGATTACGACATAATATTCAAATTGTTAATATTTTAAAATTTTAATTTTTTAAACATTTAAAAAAAATGACTGAAGCTGAACACATTGCAGTGACTAACTTTCGAAAGTATTTAAGAATCAAAACTGTGCAACCTAAACCCGACTATGAATCTTGTACTGCTTTTTTAAAGGAAATGGGACAAGGTTTAGATCTTGAGGTTAAAGTTGTTGAGGTAAGTATATTCAATAGCTTAACTATTATTCTACTAACAAGTATTCTAGTGTGTTCCTGGTAAACCTATCGTAATATTGACTTGGACTGGAAAGGATCCCACTTTACCTTCTATTTTATTAAACTCTCACACTGACGTCGTTCCAGTATTTGAAGAGAGTTGGAATTGGGATCCTTTCGGTGCCGAAAAAGTCAAAGACGAAAATGGGAAATATCGTATCTATGCTAGAGGTTCTCAAGATATGAAAATTGTTGGGTTATTGTAATTTCTTCTATCAACTAATAATTTTAATATTAATATTTTCAATTAGATATTTAGAAGCTATCAGAGAATTAAAAAAACAAAATTTTCACCCTTTGAGAACTATCCATTTGAGTTTTGTATCTGGTAAATTCAAGTAATAGCTACTAATAATGATTAGATAATGATATTCAAAAAATTTTAGACGAAGAAATTGGTGGTATTGACGGGATGGAAAAGTTCGTCCGCACTGAAGAGTTTAGACAATTGAACATTGGTCTGTCTTTGGATGAAGGTATTGCCAATCCCAATAATGCTTATCGCGTATTCTATGGCGAAAGAACTGCCTGGTATACACTCCTTCAATTGAATACCTTTAACTATTTACTAACAATTAATTAGGAAGGTCAGACTAAGAGCTACTGGTAATACTGGTCACGGTAGCCAATTTATTGAAAATTTAGCTACAGATAAATTAGTAAATAATCATAATACTCGCTTAGCAAACCTAAATAATTTACATATTTAATGAATGATTAGCTTCGCACTATTCGAAAATTCAATCAACTGAGAGAGGATCAATTCAATACATTTAAGGGAGATACTAACAAACAATTGGGTGATGTTACTACTTTGAACTTAAATATGATTCAGGTATATGATGTTATCATTTTAACAATCTACATATAACATTTACCAAATATTAGGGCGGTGTTCAATTCAACGTTGTACCCAAAGTTGTTGAAGCTGGTAAATAATTTTGATATGATTTACAAAAACGTCATATAAATTAATAATTTTAGTGTTCGATATTAGAATTGCTACAGACGTTGATTTAGAAGCTTTCCAGAAACAATTGGAAGCCTATGCTAAAGAAGAAGGGTATATTAAATCACTTCAATTTTATAGCGGTATTTAACATCATGAATTAGTGTTGAATTTATATTTGAACAATACTTTGGAGGAGCTAAAAATACCTCAATTCACCCTGACTACCCTTGGTGGAAAGCTCTTACCAAAGCATGTGCTAAATTGTAAGTTGAAATATTGGTTTTTAAATTAAGTATAATTTCTGACTTTATTCTTTCATTTCAGTGGCGTTGAAATTGAACCTGAAGTATTCCCAGCTGCTACAGGTAATTTCTACTTCATTTATATATAAAAATATTCAATTTACTAATTATTTATAGATTCTCGGTATTAAATCATTAATAATATATAATCATAGCCAGTAATTAACTAAATTATAAATTTTAGCTTTTTGAGACAGATTAATGTTCCAGCATATGGTATATCTCCCTTGAGGAACTTGCCAATTCTTTTGCACGATCACAATGAGTACGTATTGGAGGACACCGTTTTAGAAGGATTGGAATTCTATAAAATTTTAATTCCAATGGTTGCTAATGAACCTGCATTTTAACTGATTTGTTTTATATTGTGATGAAATTGGAATAAATATTTGTTAAGGTATTAGGATTATAAACTGTGAACATTTAATTTTGTTTTTTAGTAAAATATGCATGATAAGGTATCAATGAATTTATTTACTTTTAAATTACCATTTAAAAATTGTCATTGAATCATAATTTGATATAAATTCTCTTTATCCTTCATTCTTAAATAAGTCAATTTTCAATATAACAATATTCATTTAATAATGTTATATCAAGAAATATAATAATAATTGAATCATTATATATATTGAATATTATTTAATGTTATGTTTGATAAACTAAGCCATTTTTGAGTTGATTTTTTATTTTTTTATATAGATATCAATCCAATATAAAGTAATCTCTATTATTATATATATTTTATAATAGTTGATAAATTTATATTTTTATGCTATAATTATATATTTACATTTTAAAAAATAAGGATATAACTATTATATATATATGAATAGCAAGACTTTCAAAGTTATATTTAATAACTATATAGTAGTCAATCAATATATTTATAATTTTATAAAAGTTAGATTATTTTAATCCTAAATATTTATTTATTAATTTGGAAAAAAATGGTAAATTTTTTAATTTCTGATTTTTTCAAATATATTACTAGTTTTCAAAAATTAATTATATATAAAATATATAAGAGGATTAATATTTTTAATATATATATATTATAAAATTGAAGAAATGGGAAATTTTTTAATTTTTGATTTTTTAAACTTATTATTAATTTTAAATAAAAAAATATATACAAAATAAATAAGAAAATATATAGTTTGGAATTATATATATATATATAATATTTTATTTGATTAAAAAAATAATTTTTTAAAACTAATTATTTAATTTAATTATACTTAAATTAAATAATAATCATCAAAAGTTTTTTATTTTAGTATTAGCAAAATAAAACTATTAATCCTTAAAATTATTTAAAATTTCCAAATAATATTTGATAATAAAATATTATCTAAATCAATAATTTATTATTAAGTAAATTATTTTAAAATTAAGAGAGAAATTATTTAAAACCTATTAAAATTTAAAAAACTAATTTTAATTATTATTTATTTTAATTTTTAATAAAATAAAAAAATATATTAAAAAACTCTTTTTTATTTTAGTTAAAAAATTATTAAAATATTTTAATATTAGTTATATAAGAATTTTATATATTAACCTATAAAATTAAATTGTAAAATTTATATTATTTATACTAACCTATAAAAGTAAGTCATAAAATTAAAAATATATACATTTCTATTAATATCTTAATCAATTCTAATTTAAATAAACTTATATTAAACTATGTAATTAATATTAGTATAGAAATTAAGAAATGGCAAATTTTTTAATTTCTGATCTTTCAAACATATTATATGTTTTGAAAGATTATATATATATAAAATATATAGGAAAATAAATATTTTCAAACTATATATATATATTCAATTTTAATTATTTTTTTTATTAAAATATTTTGATTTTAAAATTTACACTTAAATTTAATCATGCTTAAACCAGATTGTGATTATCAAAAGGCTTTTATTTTTGTATCTTTAAAACTTAACCATAAACCCTCTAAAATCATCTAAAACTTGCAAACAGCTTATGGAGATGGTGTTTTATCTAAAACTACCATATATCACTAGATTCATGA
>JNEM01016813.1:0-10204 GCA_000697335.1 Conidiobolus incongruus B7586
GGATATATTTAACAATATATAACTATATCTTTTTTCTCTCTTTGCTATTATTTTATATTATATTTTACAGATATATTAAATTTTTTTTATTAGTATTATTATAACTAAATCCCTTTCTAATAAAATCTACTTATATATTAATTAACTTTATAAAGAAGATAAATTAACTTATGGTATTGTTAGAATTACTAGTGTTAGCTAGTCTATTATAGTTAAAGTTATTAAGAATAACAATAAAAAAACATTTAAATTTAAACTTAAGTGTATTAAAATCATAGATGAATATGATGAGAAGTATATTTGTAGGTTAGTTAGTATAAGCAAGTATAATATTATTATAAAAATACAACAAGAACTATAAAACTATATAAGAATATTAGTTAGCATTAATACTATTATATGTATTTTATATTAACATAGATACTACTTACATCTTAAGAAAAAACACCCCCAACTAAAAAAATCCCATTGTAAAGTTAGGTAGGTGTTTAAATGTTATCATTAATATTAAATTAAAACTAATTAAAGTAAAATTATTTAGTTTAATAAAACAAAAATATACTTTAGTAGATTTAATAAAAAAGCTAGATACTTTAGAAAAGATACAAAACTATTTTGTGACTATTATGTTAATTTTACCTAAAAGTATAATGGTAGGTTAATTATTGTTTAGGGATATATGTTGTTTTTAGGTGTAGGGTATCTTTGTAAAGTTAATAGGGGAATTAATATTGAAATATACTAAAGTATTTTAAACAATGAATTGAAAAAAACCATTGAATAATATAGGTTAAATAAATCTGATATTATTTTCTAATAAAATAATACCTTTTGCTATACTATAGCTTCTACTACTAAATAGCTTAAAAATAACAAGATAATAGTTATAAAGTAGCTTCTTTAATCTCTTAACTTTAATCTAATTAAACACCTTTAAGATTAATTAAAAAAAGCTATTAAAGTTTTCCCCTTAGCTAAAGATTTAAATCAATTTTAAAAATATGTTTAAGAAGTATAAAACAAGATTAACCCTTCTTAATGTAAGAAGTTAGTTGATTCTATACCCCACAAACTTGAAGAAGTTAGAAAAGCTAAAGGTAGATATACTAAATTTTAATTTTTTTTTATCATTAAAAACCTACAAATTTATAACTCACCCTAGGTAAAATTTAAAGGTTTATATTTTAGTCAATTAATAGCTAAATATCATCATTTAATAATATATATAATTAATAAATATAATAGATTTTAATTATTTAATTTAAATTTATTTCATTAAATATTAATCAAGTTATTAGTAAAAATATAAGTGTTTTTGATTTTATGACTCACTTTTACAGGTTAGTGTATTTGAAAATAATTTAATATATATATATATATATATATATATATATCCTGAATTGATAAAATATTATAAAATGTATCAATTATATAATATATATAGTATTTTTATTAAAAATCTTTTTTCCATTATATATATTTTTGTTTTAAAGATACTTTTATTAAAATTAATATTCTTAATTAATTTTCATTTGAAATTTGAAGTTATGTTTAATAATTCATATAAAATAAATACTATATTATATAAAATATACATTTTATTCTAAATTAAATTATATTTCATTTTTTTATATTTTGAAATTGTAATTGTTATATCGTAACTAAACATATATTATTTAAATGATATTTTATATATAAAGTATCTTTAAGTTTAATTTTTATTATCAAAAGCATAATTTTAATTATAGATAATGATCGATATATTATTACCAAACTATGGTATTTAAATTCTATATTTATTTGTATATTAATTTTAAAAATATATTTTATATTAATCTCTCTTGAATTTTATTACTTGATATATTAAAATTATTATATTATAAAACAATATATATTAAATATTATAATGGATTATAAAACCTAATTAATCAAAGTTATATCTATAAAATATTATAATAAAAAATATACCAATTTAATTTTTATCAAAATATTAATAATATTAATCTATATACCTAAATAATAAATTTTTATAAAAAATTTTAAAAAATATAAAATAGTATTAAAAAATATAGATATTAATATCGCTTGAAAAATATTTTCTAATATAACTCTTAATATTTAACTTATAAAAATAAATTACTAATAAAAATTTAATATTGGTTATTACCAGTAACTCTTTATTATATCATATATAAATTATTAAGGGTTATATAGTAAATTTTCAATTAAAATTGAAATTTGATATTTTTTTATATTGATTAAATTTTAATAAAAATTTTTCATTAGATATGTTTTTTATTTATTTAAAATATATATAATTATATAGGTTATGATCTATTAAAATTAATCTATATGTAAACACATTTATTTTTTAATTATATATATTTTTTAGAAATTTGAGATATAATAAACATTATTATTTTTCCTAATAAAAAATTTAATTTTTTTTAAAGGAAAAATACTATATAAAAAATATTTCCTATATTAATATTATAAAATTTATATTATAAAGATAATTATTTTTTAATATTTTTTTATAAATTAAATACTATTTTGGATAATTCATTTAATAAGATTATTTTGGCTTAATGTATCAATTCGGTTTGACATAAATAATTATATAAGATTGATAATTTATTATATATTAGCCATTCTAATTGAGTATAGAAACTTTTTTATTAGTTATATTTAATAAATCTTGTTTCACTATAGCAAATTTGGTTGTTTTATATTCTTATATTATATTATATGGTATTTATTAATTTAATTAAATAAACATAAATTGAAATTAAAAAATATATATTAAATTGATAACATTAAACTTATATAATTTTAATACCATTTCAATTAATAAAAGGGGGTTTATTAAAATTTTTATTAATCTTTGATAATAACAAAAGATTAGCAAAATATATTGGCTTGTTAAACAGATAAAAATTGAATAATATTACTACTAGCACATAAATTACAGATTTAAATAATAATAATTTAAAAATCTTAATATATTAATATTAATAATAAATCTTAAATAATTTTCAAGGTTTTATAATTAGTTTTAAACTACACTAAAAATAACTATTTTATTATAATTTTATTTTTTAAAATAATTATATTTATTAATAATTTTTCAAACTACGGTTGAATAACAAAATAATTTATAATAATCGAAAAGTTTGACATAATTAATTCTCTAATTTAATCTTTAAATTTTATAATTTGTTTGAAGAATTAGGATTAATAAATACTCTTTTTTTGTTAAGGTAATATTAAAGGTTTTCATAAAATATCAATTTAAACCAATATAAGTGAATATTTAATTATTTAATAATAGATATTAAAATAATCAAAATATTTAATTATTATGATGTAATTAGGTGATTACCAATTGGGATTAGATTTTCCATAATATCTTAACGACCTACTATATAATAAATAGCTCCCATGAAGTGCACTTCTCAACAAAATTTTGATATTTTTATCAATGCTAAGTGACTCAATGAAATTATTAGATTCTACATTAATATTTTGCTGATCCAATTTGTTCACTTTCAAATTCTTTTCAATTTCTAAAAAATAATTAAATTCTGAGGAGCCTTGATCCTTTTTGAGTGACCCAATATCGTTAAGGAGAGCGCATTGTAACGAAGTGTAAAAGATCGCACTTTGGACCAAAGGTAAGCTAGCTACATTATTAGGGAAATTGATCATAATCATAAGTTTGATAAGTCCACTCATTCCAATATTAACATTACGCCAATCACTCCAAATCAATTGTCTCAAAACTGGAATCTCAGGCAATTTCGAATCTTTTATCAACTTCTCCTCATGACAACTTCCAACCCAAATCCTGTACAATTTCCGATAATATTCCAATTCTGCTTCCTCCATATACTCCCCTAACAATCCTATAAAGAACTCGTCAATTTCCTTTACATCTTTACCCTGAGAGATGAATTTATCATTTGCTAAAGTATGACAATTCATAATCATTAAACAGATAAAAGACTTCTCTGGATATGGTAACATTTCGAAGTAGAGACCCAAATATTCAGTAAAATCTAGAATTTGATCAAAGTGATTGAGACCTAATGAGTCCCAGTTGGATTTTAATATGCTTTTTACTTGGTCGACATTAGTATTGGATCCGAAATAATTTCGGGTTGTTGCTAGAGATAGGTCAATTGAATTGATTAAAGACATTAATTTGAGAAATGAAAGAAAATATTTCAATTATTAATTTGAATTTATATTCTACTCAATTTATACTGTTGTAAGCCAGGTGACTCCTGAACCACCAAATATACTTTCATCAATCGAATGTTTATCATTTCTTAGATTATCGTGGATTTTAATTCTATTCTTTGATTGGTTGATGATAAAAGCAACCTAAACACCTCATAAATTCCCTTACCCAATTCATTCTAAACAAAATCGGAATAAGATTTATCCTACAGAAGAAGAGCTTGATCTGGGTTCTCCTAGCTATCTGCCTTAAACCAATAAACTCTCTCACTCCCTAACAATTACCTGGAATTCACCAGACCTCTCTCTTGTACTTAAATTAATTCGAACACGGTTTTCCTAACTCATGCTAATATAGTGGTTGAGTTTTTATCAAATATTTAGTCAAGGTTATCGACTCAATAACACATCAAATCACTACAAGGTCATGAGAACTCTCTGTCGGAACCAGTGGATGGGAACCATTGTGAATCTTGCTCTCCTGGAGACTGGCTTTGTGCGATTCACGAGGACGATTGCGGGTGTGGGCTAGGAGATCCTAATTAAAGGATATAATCCATCGCGAATGCAAGTAAGAGGCTTTCATGGTGGAATCAATCCAACGCTAGATACTCCAGCTGTGGCACTACCTCAAGATCACAATGAAACTTCCCATTAAGAACTAAGTCATTTGAATTTATTTATCGATCATATAAATTATTTGTTCCAGATGAACTCTAACTAGCATTGCCGAGTGTGTGATACATTTATTGTGAAAACTTTTTGAGTTTAGTATTCCCCTGAAAATTTCTAATATTATCAAATCAGGGATGGTTATATTGACACTATATTGTCAATTGAGTGTCAATGAGCCAGCAAGGTTTTAAAAATATATCGATTTTTAAAACCAAATAAATTAATCTGGAATTTTAAATCATTTTTAAACAAAGTTTCAATTTTTATAATATCCCAAATTAATTATCAAATAATTTATTTTTGAAAAGTTAAAATATAAACAAAATATAAATTATATAGAATATAATGTTAGAAATTTATAATATTAAATTTACATATCAATATAATCGTATAATTAAAGCATAGTGTAACTTAATATATCAGTTTTTATATTTAAACAAATTTCATATAGTCTTAATATCAAAAAGAAATCAAATATAAAAAAATATATATGTCAAAGAATATAATTGATTAATATACTTAGTCTACCCAGAAGTTTTTGCCCCAGTTTCATAATACAAATATAAAAAAGATATTGTAAATAAACAATCAGTTAAAATAAACAAATTTTATTTTATACATCTTATATAATAATTTTTAACTTAAAAATAAAATTTATTTTGGAAAATTCCGTTATTATTTATATATTTAAAACTCTTGAAGAATTTATATTTTTATAGCATTATTTATGTTAATCAATGCAATATAAAATCAAATATAATATATATAATTAATTAATCGATTTTAATTAAAATAAAATAATGAATATTTAGGAATTAATATATTTTTTATTCTATTTTAGCATTTATAAATAAATTAATTTAAAATATGATTATATTGATATTTATAATAAAAATCAGGGTTGATTAAATTATACAATTATTTATCTAATTTCTTGAAATTAATAATATATTATAAGCTCAAATCTAGTTATTGATAATTTGCAAATTTATAGTTTATTTAATAATAATTTTTATTTTCTATATAAATACAATTAAGATAAAATTAATATATTTAAAAAAATAACCTATAATATATTATATTAAAATCTATTATCAATTATTATATTTATTATAAAATCAATATTCAATATTATACTTAAATATATTAATTAAATATAATAAAATTAATATTTATTATACTTGTTTTATAAAAATATTAATAAAAAATCATATCAGATTATAAATAATATTTTATAATTTTTAACAAATATGAAAATATTTAACTATTATAATATTAATTCAATTAAATTTTATACTATGAAATATATAACTAAGTACAAAATTAATATAAAAAACAAATAATAAATTTAATATATATATAGTTTTAATTAAACACAAATTAATAAAATATATTATTATTAGTATGGAAATTAAAAAGTTTACTATTTTTTAATTTCTGATCTTTTAAACATATTATATATTTTGAAAGATTTTATATATATATAATATATAGGAAAATAAATATTTTCAAACTATATATATATTCAATTTTAATTATTTTTTTATTAAAATATTTTGATTTTAAAATTTATACTTAAATTTAATTATATTTAAACCAGATTGTGATTATCAAAAGGCTTTCATTTTTGTATCTTTAAAACTTAACCATAAACCCTCTAAAATTATTTAAAACTTACAAATAACTTATAAAGATGGTGTTTTATCTAAAACTACCATATATTACTGGATTTATGATTTCAAAGCTAGAAGGGACATTATTTAAAATTTACCAAAATCTAAAAGATTAATTTCTATTGCTATTTTTTCATTTACCAATAAAGTAAAAAAATATATTAAGGAATACCCTTTTATTTTTGTTAAAAAAATATCAAAATAATTTAATATTAATTATACAAGCATGTTATATTTACTTAAGTTTAAACTTAGATTAATTAATAAAAATATAAAATAAATATCTTATAATTTAACAAAAGCTTAAAAAAAACTAGAATAATTATAGTTAAACTAAACTTATTAAGATATAACTAAAAACAAAGGTTTTTACAATGAATACTTATAATTAATAAATCTTAGATTCTTTTATATAATCCTTTACCTAAAAATAAAACAAGATATTGGGTTAAGCTAAATTAATCCTCTTTATAAATTCCAATAAATAAATATTTTAAATATAAATAAATATTAATTATTATAATGGATTATAAAAGTATATGGTTTTCTTATTTAATACCTCAAGGAAAATTAATTAATAATAATAAATTATATATTACTATTTTAAATAAAACAATTTCTAAATGTTGTTTTCAAAATAAATTGAGGATAATTATTATTTTGCATAATAATTGCAAAATATATAAAACTAAAGCTATAAAAGATTTTTTATATAAAGAAAATTAAGGGGAGTTATTATATCTAATATATTCACCTGATTATAACCTATATGATTATAATTTTTTTAGATAATTAAAAATATAGCTTCCAGGAAAAAAAATTCTTGCAAACAAATTAAATTAGTTTGTAAAATTTTAAATTTCAGTTTTTAATAAAAAAACTATTTTTTAGATATTAGAAGCTTACCAAAAGTATAGAAAAGATTAATTGATAATAAAAAAGGCTATTATTTTATATTATTCATTAATTTTTATAAATTATTTTATTATCTTATTTGTTTAATTTCAATTTTAAAATTGTACTATTATTTAATTTTTATATTAATACCTTGTATTTTAAATAATAAAAACTTTTTGTAATTAAAAATAAATAAATATTTTAATATAATATATATAAAAATAAATATAAAATATAAATTTAATAGTTCCTTTTATTATTAATAACTTTTAACTATATTTTTGGTAAATTTCTAATATTTAAAAAATAGTTCTTTTTATAAAAAATCAAAATTTAATTTTTTACAAATTAATTAAATTTTCTTATAGAAATTTTTTTATTATAAGTTAGTTTTTTAGTAATTTAAAATAATTATAATCATTTAGGTTATAATCTAAGAAATATATTAAATATGGTAATTCTCTATAGTTATTTTTAATTAGAAAATTTCTTTAATATTTTAAATTTATATATTTTATAATTATTATGCAAAATATTATCTTAAATGTAAAATGATGGGAAATTTTTTAATTTCTAATCTTTCAAACATATTATTGGTTTGAAATAAATTAATATATACAAAATTAATAGGAAATTATATATTTCTAAAATATATAGATATAATTATTTTTTTGATTAAAAAATTAACTCTTTAAAATTGGTTGTTTGATTTAATTATACTTAAACCAAATAGTGAATATCAAAAATTTTTCATTTTAGTATTAGTAAAACTTAACCATAAACTTTCTAAAATTATTTAAAATTTACAAGCAGCTTTTGGTAATGAAATATTATCTAAATCAACAATTTAACACTAGGTAAATTATTTTAAGATTAAGAAAAAAACTGTCCAAAACTTGCTAAAATCTGAAAAACTAACTTCAACTATTACTCTTTTAATTTTTAATAAAGTGAAAAAATATATTGAAAAGCACCCTTTTATTTTAGCTAGAGAATTATCTAAGCACTTAAATATTAGTTATATAATATTATATATATATTAAATTTTAAACTCAAATTAATAAATAAAAATACAGAATAGGTACTTGATAATATAACTAATGCTTAGAAAAAAGCTAAAGTAGTTATTATTAAACAAAACTTACTAAAATATTATTAGAAACCTAAACTTTTATAGTAAATAATTACTATTGTTGAATCTTAGATTTTTATATATAATCCTTTATCAAAACACAAATTAAGATGCTAAATTAAGCCAAATCAACCTTTTCCACAAATCTCTTTAAATAAGCATTTTGTTAATAAATGAATGTTAATTATTATAATAGATTATAATATTATATGTTATTTTTATTTAGTTCTTAAAGGAAAATTAATTAATAGTAAAATTTATATTGCTTTTTTAAATAAAAGTATTTCTAATTGGTGTTCTTAATATAATTTGAGAAAACTTATTATTTTGGATTATAATTGTAAAATACATAAATCTAAAGTTATAAAAAACTCTTTAATTAAAAATAACTGGAAAGAACTACCATATCTAATATACTCTTTAGATTATAACCTATGTGATTATAATTGCTTTAAGTAATTAAAAAGCTAGCTTATAAAAAAGAATATTTCTATAAAAAAAAATTATTAGTTTGTAAAATATCAAATTTTAGTTTTTAATAAAAAGAACTATTATTTAAGTGTTAAATCTTTATTAAAAATATAGCAAAAAGTTATTAATAATAATAAAAAATATTAAATTTATATTATATATTTATTTTAATATATTAAATATTAAAATATTTATTTATTATAAATTACAAAAAATTCCCATTATCAATTATATAAATTAATAATAAGTTTTCTTAAATTATATTAAAAACACCAATTAAAATTAATTTTACTTAAAAAAGCAATATAAAGCTTATTATTAATTGATTTTGCTTTAAAAACTAAATAAAAGTTAAATATAATATTATAATCTTTTGCAATAATTAAAATTTATTTATTAATAAAATATTTATTTAAAAAGATTTATATAAAGGGTAAATTTAGCTTAATATAGTATTTTAATTTATATTTTGGTAAAGGATTATATAATGGGATTTAAGGTTTATTAGTTATAACTAATTATAAAATCCTATGTTTCTGGTAATAATTTAATAAAATTTGCTTAATAATATCTATTTTTGCTTTATTCTAAATTTTATTTTAACTATAAAATATTGACTTTATATTTTTATTAATTGTTTAAATTTAAATTTTGAAATATATAAAATACTTATATGAATAATATTGATATATTTAGATAATTCTTTAGCTGAAATACAATAGTGGTTTTTAGTATATTTTTTTATTTTATTTATTACTGAAAAAATATTATTAAAATTAGTTTTTAGATTTTAATAGATATTAAATAGTTTTTTTCTTAATCTTAAAATAATATACCTAATGATAAATTTTAGATTTATATAATATTTTATTATTAAAAGCCATTTTACAACTTTGAATAATTTTAGATGGTTTATTATTAAACATAATTGATACTAAAATAAAAGACTTTTTTTTTTATTATTTTATTTAAATATAATTAAATTATATATTTAATTTTAAATAGTGAAATTGTATTCAGAAAAAATAATATATATATAATTCAAAATTATTATAATTTCTTATCTAATTTAAATATATTAATTTACTTATAATAATAATATATTTGAAAAATC
>JNEM01016817.1:0-17669 GCA_000697335.1 Conidiobolus incongruus B7586
TTAATTATCAAAATCATATTATAAAATTATTATAATTTAAATATAAATAGAAATACATTATTATTATACTTTTCAAGCCAATACTATTAGTATATTTAAGAAAAAAATTGATAATACTAGAATATTATTTTAATTAAATAATATAATAGAATTAAAATTATATAATGATCAATAATTATCGATATATAATATATATTTAAATATACTTAAATACTATATAACCTATATTTTTCAAAATATTTACTTATTAATGATTTTTTTATAAATTTAAATTAACCATTTTATAAGATTAAATATAACCTAAATTTATAGAGTTTAGATAAAAAATATCAACTAAAACAGAATCTCAAAAAGAAAACAACCTTAACTATATTATATCAATATAATTTTATTATTTATATAATAAAGTTAAAATATCAATTTTGAAAATATTATTTATTACATATAATGAAGATTATTTTTGTCTTAATTTTCCTATTTTTATCCAAAAAGAGAATATATATAATAATATATTTGATTATTTTAAACTATAAACTGAAAAACTATTATTTAAAAACTTTGGAAATTATTAATATATAAAAGTAAATATCCATATTAATATATTTAATTATATTCATTATTTATATATTAAATTAATTTTAAGCAAAAAACTCCATAATTATCATTGAATTTATAATATTATATTAGAATATGATTAGTTGAAATATAAATCAGATATTTATAATAATTAAATCTTAATTAAATCTGACAATTGAAATATACTTGATTTGTAATTATAAGTGAGATTATGATTGAATAATAAATTCAAATATCATAATTTTTTTGATTTACAAATAATTGAAAAATAATATAAATATTATATAATTGTTAATAAAATAAAATCAAATTACTTATATCGTTAATCTTTTACCTATTCTTATATATAATAAAACAGAATATATATTCAGAAATTAAATATAGAAATAGGTTAAATTGAAAGTTAATTTGAGAATTAATTTCTATTAATAATTTAAATCAGTTTTTATTGGAAACTAAATGGTCCTAATATTAAATTTATATACCTTTAAATCAACTTTTTCAAGCTATCCAAATTTTGAGTTAAAGTTTGATTATTTGAAAAGAAAAAGATTTAGTTATATAAATACTTTGTTTGATATATTTGTTTAATAATTTTGAAAATTAAAATCAATATTTATAAATTATACCAATTAAACTCTTTTAATTATTATATGCAAATATTTAAAAATAAAAATTTATATTTAATAATTATATAAATATAATCTTATATCTTTATATTATAGTAAATATCAAAAGAAATAATTATTATTTATCATTATAATTGATTATAAAATAAATTAATTTTAAAATATATATTATTTTAATATTATTATATATAATATGGAAATTTCATTTTGGTATAATAATATTAATAATATTATCATTATATAATATTTATATTAATAATCAAAATTATATTCAATTGGAAAAGTATTTTCTTAGTTTATAATTTCAAAATAAAGATTTATAATCCTTTATCAAAAATCAAAATTATATTTTAAATATAATATTATTAAAAAATATATATTCATATTTTTATACCATATATTATTAACTTATATAGTTATTTTACAGATATTATATAGGATAATGATAATTTTTTTATATTAATTATCAAAGTCATTGAAAACAATACTTTGTAATATATTTATTATTAATATAAAATGATATAATAAAAATATATAAACCTTTTTATATTGAAATATCTTTTAATATTATTTAAATGATATCTATATATTAACATCATTTATTGAGTTATTATATATTAAAATAAATATAAAATTTTAGCCTTTTTAGAATTAAAATAAATAAAACCTTAAATAGAATTAGTTAATATTCCATATTAATTTTTCTATTATATATTAAATTCAAAATTATCATGAAAGTATTACTTGTGTAACTGTATGTAGGTTAAATATTTATGAATTTCATTCTAATTTTCACTCTAAATATATCACAATAATAATCCAATTAATTTTCGAAGAGTAGTTATTTTATGATTATTTTTGTAAAAGTCAATTTGGGACATTTGATATGAAAATTTTGAATACCAACTTCCAAAAACATTGATTTCAAACTATTATCTCATAATATTGAATTTAACAAAAGAATATATTAGAGAGAATTTCAATTGAAAAACGATATTACCATCAATTTTTAAAATAATTCTTTGAAATCCCAAATATTTTTTACAAATTAATATGAAAAAAAAGCAAACCATAGTTAAATTTTTAATATTATTAAACTGTATAATAATTTGAGTGTACTATGTTATTATTATCATTGCATATATTTTTTTTCAAATATAAATTGACCCGAGAAAATACATAGGATATTTATTATAAATTTCTTGAGAATTTTTAAACTATTAATTTTTTTTCTAGATTATTGATAAGTGGAATGACCCATCAAATCAATATACAAAAATAAAAATTTGAGAACATTCTCAGAATGTTATAAAATATTTATTCTGTGTAAATATTTAGTTTCACAATTTATTCAATAATTGAAAAATATATTAAGTTGATAATACTAGCAATACACTATATAATCAAACATAGCTTTGATTATCTACTAGATACTCATAACTTAGAAGTGAATATAATAATGTTTTCAGTGAACTGACCCAATTTTCCAATAATTTTATATCATGATTTAAATTTTTTTTTTTAGTTTTATAGAATATAATATAAAGTAAAAGAAAAAGGTTCATTAGGAATTTAAACATGTTCCAAATATTTTTATTAAAATTTAAACTAATATTAAATAATAAAATAATAGTATTAAAACGAAGAACCATAAAAATGAAAGTTAGTTATCTAGATGATCAATTGATATTTCTTTATAACCTAATAATGCTTATATAACTAAATTTATTATATTAAATTATTTGGAAAAAATTTAATTTGAATGATTACTCATTCTATTATACCATATTTAAGCCTCTACTTATATAATTTCAATCATTAAATAATTTTCAAATATGATATATTTTCTAGAAGCTGATGAATTGCATCATATTGGTTATGTCAAAAGTAAAGTTCAAGTTTACATAGTGAATTATTTATTAATGTTGTTATATATGGTTGTTTTGTCAAACTTATATCATTCCAAAATGACTATATTTATCTTTTTTGTGGAATATTATATATTTTGAAATATTTTTATTTAATATTAATATAATCTGATTTGTTTCAAAATATGATTTCAATTAAAATTCGTGTCAATCTATTAGCTGAAATGTAAAAATATTTAGTAATTTAAACTCTTAATTCAACTTCATTAGAACTTATTGTTAAAAATTGATTTTTTATGTCCAATCAAATTGAAGAATATCCAAAGTGGCCGGGGTTGTGAGAATCGGAGGGATTAGATAAAATCTCTAATGAATATTGACTCATTCTCTTGAAAACCATCACAACTACCAAATTAGGGAAAACAATCCATTAGGATACCATTCATGTGGTCTTTTGATTGAATCCACTTTGAAGAGATTTAAATATGTGGTCTCTGCACAATTCATTTTACCTAATAATGAAAAAATATTAAAAGTTTTTGACTATATTAATTTAATATAATTTTTAATAATTAATTAATAATAACAATGGCTGTAAAATCTTTCAAACTTAGAGTTCCTTCCACTTCTGCTAACTTGGGCCCTGGTTTTGACACTCTTGGCGTCGCTCTTTCTTTATATTTGACTATTGAAGGAAGTTACGACCCCAATGGTCCTAACAATGTCACCTTTGAATGTTCTGGAGAAGGTGCTGATCTTATGCCCCATGATGTTGAAAAGAATTTGATTACCAACTGTGCTTTGTTTGTATTAAAGAACAATCAAATTCCTGAGATTAAAGGTACTTTGAAGTTAAAGGTTCATAATGAAATTCCTTTAGGTAGAGGTTTGGGAAGTTCCGGTGCAGCAGTTGTTGGAGGTGTTTTATTGGGTGATATTGTTGGCAATTTAAAATTAACTCAATCTAGAATTATTGATTTTATTCAACATTTGGAAGGTCATCCCGATAATGTCGTCCCTGCTTATCTTGGAGGACTTGTTGCCTCTTACGTCGTAAATCAGAAGGAGGAAGTTCAAAGTGGTGCTTTTCCTCCTAAAGATATTGTCAGGTTCAGCAATTTGAAATGGTCTAAGAATATTAAAATTATTGCTGTAGTGCCCAAATACGAGCTTGCTACTTCTAAAGCTCGTGGCGTTTTGCCTCAGTCTTATTCTAGACAGGATGTTGTAAGTGAGCTATGTTTATTTTTGATGACATCAAAATTCATTCTATAATACTAGGTTTTTAATTTACAAAGACTTGCTGTGTTAACTTCCTCCTTGACTGAAGAAAATCCTAACCCTGAACTCATTTATGGTGCTATGGATGATTGTATTCATCAACCTTATCGATTGGGTCTAGTAAGATAACTATTTATCTGCTCATCATGTAATAAATTAACAATTTTTCCAAATCAGGTCCCTGGCTTAAAGCAAGTACTCAATTTAATCAATCCTCAAACCGAACCTGGAACCTTAGGTATCTGCCTCTCTGGAGCTGGTCCCACAGTCCTCATTTTAAGCAACGATCGCCAACAAGAAATTGGCGCTAGATGTCAACATATTTTGAAAACTGAAGGAGGTGTCGATAGTGACGTATTAACCCTCTCAGTTGATTTTGATGGTGTTCAAATTACCATTGTTGAATAATCAAATAAAATCGCTATTTTTAAGCAATTTGTATATTTTTTTCAGCATTTAATATTGACAATTTTTATATATTAATACATGGTATAATCCCATTATTTTAAATTTACAAACAGATTTTATAAATAGATTCACAGTCCAATTACAAATTACCAATTTATTATCCATTATACAATATTCTTATAAATTTTATATTCAGTTAGTCAATAACAATGGGATTAGTCACATTATTCTATATCGGTTTATTAATCGTTAACGCTTTAGCTATTTTAAATGAACAGAGATTTTTAGCCAGAAGTAATATAACAATTTCAATATTTCAGAATTAGTATTAATTCAACTTTGTTTAGTTGGTTTAACACAACAAGCTGTAAGCTTTGGAGAACAAGAAACCATCCGTTATAAGATTATTCATTTGGTATCAGCTGTCCGGACACTAATGAGAGGTAAGTGTTCTTTATTATGAAATTGAATATTTATTAATTTTGAGTTTTTAGTTCCCTTAATAGCTGTCAATATTCTAGTAATTTTATACGAATTAATTTTGGGTTAAAACTAGATAACATAACTATTTTGGATATAATATTTAAATTTTAATACTGCTATTTGATTAGATAATAATATTAAATTATAAAATACCATCTATTTGTTTTCATAATACTGAAATTGAATATATCATGGTATTCTATCATTAATGTATTGTGAAAATGTTATTTAAATTAGATTTTTATTTGAATGATTTGATCATTATCTCAATCCGTTCCTATTTAAATGTATTCAACTGAGATGAATGATGGATTTTTTAATATATTCTTCATTATAAATTTGTTAATCTTTTAGTATTATTTGTTATATTTCACAATTATTATTTCACACTAATAGTTTTATAAATCCATATATCCTTCTAATCATGACATTCAATGTTCAGAATATAATAGTTAATTAATAATTAATTTTAAACTTTACCAGCTAATCTATTGCATTTTGACATTCCAAGATATTGAACCATTACTTAGTACACTATTTTAAAATTAAAATATTCAACAAAATCAAAGAAGGGATTTATTACATTTAATACAATCTCTTTATTACATTTAATACTATAAGTTTCATTTTAAATAACTTTATAATTATTAATATTAAATGACAAATTATACCTATTTATATTTTCCAATTAAAATTAATCTATCCGAATCATGTCATACTTTTCTGATTCAAAATTGACATTTTTATTCAAAAATAAACAGTACATCACATAAATTATTATAAAAGTATAAATATTATAATGATAAATAAATTAAAATCATTGAGATGATTTCTTAGATGGTTATATATGGTGTAAATAATATAAAATTATATAATCTATAATTTTTAAATATTACCTCAAAATTAAAAAAAAATTGGAAATTTTTTAATTTTTAATTTAAAAGCATTAAATATAAAATGAATTAGAGAATATATAGTGTTAAATTATAAATATTTATATTGATACACAATATTTTTATCATTAAAATACTTTTTAACAATTTATTAAATTTAATTATATTAAAATTACACATTGATCATCAAAAGTGTTTATTTCAATATTATCAAAATTTAACCTCAAACTTTGTAAAATGATTCAAGATTTACAAACAGCTTATAATGATAATACTGTGTCTAAAACTACCATTATTCGTTTAATATGTTGCTTTAAAGCTAGAAAGGATGTAACCTAAAATTTATTAAAACTTAAAAAATTAATTTTAATTATTACTTTCGTAACAATCAATAAATTCAAAAAATATATCTAAAAACACTTATTTTTTTATTAAAGAATTATCAATATTTTTAATATTAATTATATAAATATATAATATATACTAGAACTTAAACCTGGTTTGATTTATTGAAATTTAAAATAAATACTTCATAATTTAACTAATGCTTAAAAAAACTAGATTAGCTATAGCTAAATAAAAGCTACTAAGACATATCTTAAAAAGAAGGCTTTTATAATAAACTTTTGCAATGGATTAATTATAGATCCTTATATATTCTTTATCAATATATATACTATAATTTTTTTATAAATTATAATGAATTGATATTCTATATAATTATATATTATTATATTAAATAAATTAGAATAATATAAATTATTCTTATTTAATTATTGATATTAAAATAATAATATGTTTTGTTTCTTTTTTGAATAACATTATGTATACGATTATTTAATAAAATTTAAATATACTTATTATTTTGTAAAATAATTACATAAAATATATTTAAAATAATAAAATACACTCTAATTAAAAAAATTAAGAAAACCTATTATATATAATATATAATATATTCATTAGATTATATCCTATATAATTATGATTGTTTTAATCAATTAAAAAATATGCTTATAAAAAAGTTCTTACAAACAAATTCAATTGGTTTATAAAACAACAAATTTTAGTCAATAAAAAAACTCATTTTTAGGGGTTAGAATGTTATCAAGAGTATGGCAAATTATTATTGATAATAAAGAGTATTTATTTTTGTATATCATATATTAAAAATTATATTTGTTTGGATTACAGAATATTTTATTTATTTTCAGTAGTAATATTAAGAGAATTTGAAATATCAAGGAATATGTATTGTAATTCAAATACAGTGTTGAAAAATAATTGAACCAAATACCATAATTTATTAAAGTGAATTGCTGTATTTTTGAAGTTACCAAAAAGGGCACCTAATCAACAGAATTAGTTAAATGGTAACAAAATTAATTATTGATAATATTTTACCATCCAGAGTAACATTGGCATAAATTCTCTATAGAGGTAGCCTGCTGAATTAATTTATTAACTTGTTGGGATACGTCTAAAACTTGGTTACGATCGAAATCCCTACCAGTAAGTTTGTTGGAAACTCTAGTAATGACAGTGATAGCTTTCTTATTCAACATTTCGGGTTGATAGTGCTCATCTGATTCTTGGTCCTTAGTGCCATAGTGGAAGTCGGGCTTGTGACTGGTTAGAAATTTGTGCGCTTCGGAGTTGTCGTTATTTATGGGATTCTTGATGTCGTTAACATTCTTGGGTGGGGGACTAGTACGGGATAACAGACGCCAGTTGATGAGGGGATCGTAGACGAATGCTTCTAATACCGCCATCAAACTCTCATTATTATCACGAAGTACTCTTAACACATTTTCACAGGTAGTTCGATAATTGCCTTGGATGCCACACACTTCCATCGCATTGATTAGCATTCGAGTGAGACGGAATGGAATGCGCTCAGGGACATTGTCACGATGCATAGTCACTTCAAAACAATCACCAAAATCGATGTGGATGACTTTACCACTGTAACGATCCAACATAAGATTGGATGGATGACGATCACCTAATCCAAGGATGTAACCAACCATCGACATGGTGGCTAAAGATCGAGTGTAACAAGTTCGACGGGCTAACCACGATTCAGAGTCCTTGCTCTTCAACCAGAGAATACGGCAAAGATCTTGACCAGTGGTATTATCCAAAGCATATTCAAAGACCTCAACCTTTTTCAATAAAGGAAGCTCATCAAACTTGGGAGCCATATGAAGCATCAACCGACGTTCAATATTAAGGAGGATATCCCTGCTGTGACGATGATCGCTGATAAGAGCGTGCAAAGTGTCGCTATGAGGAACCCAACCAATGAGACCAGAGTTAGGAGAGAGTGGGATGACGGGATATCGTTCAATGCTAAGCTGGCGTTTAAATGTTTCCGAATCAGTTTCGAGTAGATTATTGACCAATCCAAATAGCTGCATAACTCTCTCATCTTGACGTAAATCTTCGTGACCCTTAAGGAGATACTGGTAATAAGACCCGTCGCTGCCTTGAATAGTAAGCTTTCTAGGTCTTTTTATGGATAAGATTACTTTCAAAGTTATTGAAAAGCAGCTAATCTTAACGATTGGCTGACCACTTCGATAAGACCCTGGAATTGCTAAACCAAGGTCACGAACTGCTAACAACTTGGGAGATACATACTGAAGTTCAAGAGTAGTCAATTGAGTCAGTTGTTTGTCAATTCGATGAAATACTTGGCGGTATAAGCCCCAAGCTTGATCCAAATTGGTCACATCTAATGTACTCTTGTACTTTTGACACCATTCATATGCCTTTTTCAAATCTTTTCCAAAGGCTTGATTGAAAGAAATTTCTTGCAAAGTCTCGGGTCCACTTTCAATTATTTGATGGATTGGTTCGAGGGTACTAAACATTCCTTCAATATTTTGGTCCACGAAATACATTCTAGAAGCTTCTTTTAAGCCTTCATACCACATGTCATGCCACAGAATCGCAACGCGAATCAATTCCTCACTGACAATAATGGCTTGCTCAACTAACTGAGGACTGTGACCTCGAAGATGGTCCATGATAAGGAGGGCAGAATTTTTGCGAGACTTTGTGTGGGATTTGGATGCTACAGCAATAGGATAGACAAGAGCTTGAGGATGTTCTTTTCCAATTTCTGATAATAACTGATGGATTAACCTTCTTACATTAGATGATGGAGCATTAATTCTAGCAATGATCTAAAACGAATTGTAAATTTCCATAATGCTAACATGAAGATAATTTAAAGTTACTTGAGGAATAACTTGTAGCCAATTATCGATACTCACGCTGGAAAAACCTTCAGCGATTGCAGAATTGACATTAGGATGAGAACCGTACTCGAACCAAAGGGTCAACAATCTTAGAGTGTCTTGAAGAGAATTACCCCGTGATAAGCCGATTGATTGGAAGAAACCTAAAAATTATAGGTAAATTATTGAATAAATAAATCAATAAAAATTATTACCATGAACAGCGGGTACGACGTATGCTACGTGAACATGATCAGATATTCTATTATCAGTATGGCGATAATGGTTGACAACTTCAAAGTTGGCAATAGCCCAAGCATGCCAAGCCTTATACCAATGACAATCAAATTGAGTCGCCAAGAGATACGAGTGAAGGATGGATGGAATGGTAGCCTAAGAAATAATCGGTTATCACGTTAAAGCCAAAAATATTTAATAAATTACTTCATTCCAGTTATCTTGCAAAGCAACTTGCCATTCTGCCTGTTTCAAGAAGCAACTAGCCAATAATTTGACATAGTCGCTGGACCCTTGTTGGGTCAATTCGGAGATGTGGTTCACATCGAGATTCTGGAAGCCCAAATCGGCAGCCAATTGCTGGGTGAAATACTTAAGACTCTCCAAAGACTCCATTTTAGCTCCTGTAGCCCATCCAAGCTTCAAATGAGCAAAAATAATGTGAGTGGGGGAGCCATTAGTTCCGCAGTAAGTAGATGAAATTCCCTAAAAGTTGAAATTAGATAATTTGTCAAAAATGTTAAGTTTCCTTACTGATCTTTCTTTAGATTTGACATCCTGAAGCAGCATATTCAATGTGTTTTCAGATAGTGCTAAACGACCATTCTTACGACATAAATTGGCGAATTTAATCCATAATTCCAAGTCGTCACTAGGACTAAGGACGAAGGAACGAGTGGAAAGTGTACGGTGCCATACGTTAACATCGGGTTGACAACCCTTCAATCTGGGGATGTGTTAGTTTAAAATACTAACAAATTATTTATATAATCTTACCTCTTAATCCATGTCTTGCGCATAATAGCTTGACGTTCTGGTTGATCACCAAATAGCTTATATTGGATAACTTCTTCTAATTCGGATAGCATTTGAATTTGAACGATAATTCTAAAATATAAGTTAGTAATATAAATCAAATGAAATGCAATGAATATTACGAATAGGCTCGACTATAACTTTCAGCTATAAGTGCAGTCAATTCATTATCCAACATACTTCTCGTTCTATCGATATAAGCTTGTGCCTGATCGTATTGATTATGGTGTAAAGCTAAGACAGCTCGATAAAAGGAATAATCAGGGTTATCGGGTTTAATTGATTGGGTATATCGGCTAAGTGGGGTTAATTCACCAAAACTCCAAATAGCTCCAGTGGCGTATGGTGCAATTTCTTCTCTCTCTTCTGATGTAAAGCTGTCCCATTTCTGCTCGACCAAAGGAGCCAATTGATGGAACTCACCAAGGTTGTACAGACATCTCATTATTCCAAGAGTCGTATCTGCTCCCTCTTCTCCTTGTTTATTGTTATATGCATTGAGTGCATCATCCCATCTTCCAAGTTTTTCGTACCAGGTTTCTTGAAGCTCCAATTGGTAATGGCGCTGAGCATATGTTATAATTCCAACAGCAGCATCTGGTTGTTGAAGTTGACTATTAATAGCAATCAACTCTTCAATAATTTTGGGAGATGGTTCGGAGATAAATTCCAATTCCTTGTAGTGGAGAGCTTTAGCATAGGCATGACAACGACTAGCATACATTCCGAGAGTTTCAATATCGATGGGAAGGGTTTTATCATCGTGCTCCATAAATTCAGCCAAGTTGAGTAATTGCTGAAGGATATCATTCGGAATGGTTGGTGATGCAAGGGCAATCTCTAAAGATCTAACTAATTCATCTTGGTTATGATCTTGGAGTTTTGTCCAGCAAGAAACGAATGCCGCGTTAAACAACTCACGAGCCAGTGGTAGGTAAGTAGAAGCAAGAGCAGCACAAGCTCTTAGTGCGTGCGAAGGAGATTGCTTCAACAATTCAATACTAAGTTTCTTAAACCATTCAAACCAATCTTCTTTTGTAGATCTTTGTAAAGCTTCCCAAGCCTTCTTTAAAAGCACCTCCGATACTGATAGCTCTTCAATGGATCCTAACTCGATTGAAAACGGTTCGTCGAATCCAGCGGTACTTGATTTATTTCCCAGTTTTTCAACTTCAGGATCGTAAAAAGTGTTATGGTTCATTATTTTTTGGACTAATAAATCATACTTGAGATCTTGAATTTGATTATTTTGCATAGAAGTTTTCACTAGAGGGATAAAAGTAATATAGCTAATTCCAATTTGGTAAGCAATAATATACAAGCTTCTCATTCCCTCTTTCCTAAGATCGTCGTTATTGATGTATAAAACACGAGTGATAGAGTGCACTGCCTGAGATGCAAGATCAGAGCACTGAAGATTTATAAACATCATCCCAATAGTTTGAATAGCGGTTTTCTTGATCAATAAGGAAATTTGGGGCTTTTCTAAGAGTCTCACGATGCTTGGAATGATCAAGTTAGTATACTCTTGAATACTCGACCCAAAACAAATAATAGTTTGAAGAATTGTCTTGATAATTCGATGACTTTCAGGAGAATTGGAATCGAGTGCTTGAAGTACTTGAGGTAAAAATGAAGGAATATATGTGTCAAATTCTCCTCCGAGAGCGATTGAAATGGATTTAATAAGATTCATCAAAGTAATTTGGGTTTCTGTTGAAGTAAGCCAAAAGTCTTGGATTACTTTGAATATCTCTGGAAGAAAATTTCGAATATGCTGATTAACAATAAGCACCAAAGTACTTAGCTGCTTGAAATAAAACTCATGTGTTCCAATTGGACTGGATCGCACCACATTTAAAAAGGTAGGAATAATTAATGGTAAAAAGGATACGATATTAAGGCCAAGAGTGTTGAAGATATACATGAATGATTCAATAGCTGATTGGTGGTAATTTGATAGAGAAGGATCTTTTAGAATCTTAAGGAGTAAAGAGATGACAAGTGTGGGATAATAATCTTCTGAAGAAGGTCCCATACCAATCAAGACCATACTGAGTTCTGTATTATTGCTCATTACTTTCGGTCCAGAGGATGATTCATCTGATCCTAATTCCGAAGAAATTAATTTATAGGGATTAATAGCGCCTAAAATTCCTATCAATCTAATAGTCTCTTGACGAATCTGAGTATTTTGTTCTGATTTTAATATATCAACAAGAATAGGCATAAGCTGGGGATACTTAGCGTATGGTTCAATAACATATCCAACGCTTCTTGCAAGCTGATTGAATGTCTTCAAAGCAGCAGATCTTTTGATTGAAGAGCTTTGGTCTTGCAAACTTTCAATTATAAGTGGAACTATTTCATCGATATAAGGCTCTAGCTCTTTACCAACCATTTTAACTAAATCACCAATTGTAGTCAATATATTTGACGAAACAATCGCATTTGAGTCTCTGGATTTAGACAATAGTGCTCGAACGATGCGGTCAATATAAAGACGAGTTAAAGTGAAAGACGAGGTAATAACTAGGCCAATCATTCTTGAGTTTTCTTGTTTTACCCGGCTAACACATATTTTAGTAGTGTAAAATAAAAATTGTTATCCAATATACCTTTCATTGCTATATTCAAGTTCAGTGAGTGCTTTGATCAACTCTCTACGTAATAAAGGGAGAGCCGAAGCGGGATTTGTATGAGCAAATCGAGATATGACCTGAATAGTCGCTTCTCTCACAGGAAAATACTCATCATTCATTGCCAAGGAAAGAGTTTTGAAATTATTAGTTTGAGCAAGGTGGAGATCAAAATTGTTGTCCAAATTGGAAATCACAGTAAATCGAATAGTGGGATCTAAAAAACCTATTAGTGTAAATGAAATATACATGGCAATTAAAATCTAACCTGAATCAGCCACACCAGCCATTAAGAGTTTAAACAAGACATCATTAATTATGCGAATAGCATCTGCACTAGTTTGGTGACACATCGGATCTTTACTCAAGAGTTTACAGCAGGTAAGTGCAGCAACGCGTCTCACTATATGCCGATGATCTTCTAAGTAGTAAATGGCGCACTCATAAATAAATTCTGTGAGAGAGTGACCTACATATGTTTTAAATATTAAATAAGGATTAATTACAAATCTCTTTACCAAAAAAGTTAAATTTTGCCAAAGTTTCAAGAGATAAAACAACTAAATCTGCACTATAAAGTTCAAGTTTCTAATATAATAAATTAATTTATAATTACATATATTCTACATAATGATTTACGATAAGCTCTTTAACAGATGATTCTGAAATTGGTCTCTTTGAAGGAGATCCTGATGAAATGTAATTTTGTCCACATAACACAAGGGATATCATGTTTAACAAGCGGTCTAATGGAAACAGTTAAAAATTTTAATCAATCAATTTCAGAAAAAAGTTACATTGAACAGTTGGCAAAACAGAGGGTATATTGGCTGAAAGGTCGGTTAATGCTATTACCAAAGGCTCAGAAAGCTCCATACCAATCATTAGATCTAATAATTCATTGGCGTATGTTGCTAATACTCGTCCAACAGAGATTGATAACAGACTAATACATTCCAAAACTTGAGGATCAGCCTGTAATTTACTTTTGCTAATTCAAATAGAGTTAATTATTTTATTACTATAATGGAATAATGATTACCTTCTATTGATTAAATTCTCTTTAATATTGGTAATAATATCCGGAATATATGGATTAATTTTTGATTTAATAGATTTGGCCAAATAACCAATAGCAGAAAAAGCTAAATTAAATTAAAAATTTGGTTAAAAATGTATTGGATGTAGCCGCTTACCAATATATTTTTCTTTATCTCTTCTTAGTTGTTGAATGAGATACCCAGCGAACTTATCTAGATACATTGTTACAAATGTATCTGAGTCATACTCTGCTAATGCTGGAATAGTTTGAATAATTGCTTTTTTGATCAAGTGTTCTCGATGATCCTTGTAATTGAGGTAAATAATACATAATTCAGCGTATTTGGAATTGATAAACTATACTATATTAAAAATTGAGTTGGTTAGTAATTCAAATGAATAATACCTTTCCAGAATGAGCAATCAATTCGTGCAGAGTCAAAAATGAACCATGAACAGATTCAAGCGAACTGTAGCTAAGACCTTTGATAGCTTCGTCCCATACACGTGAATACCATGAATTATGTAAAGAGTTATTTCTCTGAAGCATCACTTGAAGCGAAGATCTCAATACTTCGGCCGCAGCTTCCCTTATTATAATCTAATTATATATTATAATTTTTATTGTAAAAGATAAAATCGAAAAAGATACCTTATTATCACGAATAGCAACCCAAATTAAATTAAAAATTTCAGAAATGTAGCCATACATTAAGGTTGGTGCATTTTGAACTAATGCTTTGAGAATTAACATTGAAGCATGTCTTCTCAACTCGTTAGGGTCCTCTATTAATAATTTAGTAATTAGAATAGAAGAATTTTGATCTGAAAAATTTGAAAACCTTGTAACCATTCGAAAGAACGCTTGACTTCAAAGTCAATTAATTTAGATGTTGCTACATCGCTTTCGAGGACAAGTTTTCCTACAATACAAATATTCAGTGAACACATATTGAAATGACTTGAAAATATATAGATCTACCTAAGACGTCAGCTGCCATTTTCATGAGTTCAGTATCAGAATTGGGAAGTGCAATTTTTAAACAGTTCATAATTTTGAATCTTTTGTCGTAACTTAAATCTAAACCATTACCAGCGAGTTGATCTAAATATTGAAGTATTTAATTTAATTTATAAATAATTTGAAATTTATTATACCTAGACCCTGAATAGCTCCTAGTCTTTCATAAGGATAGGTAGATTTGAGAGATTCAGTAAGAGAATGATAGACATCCCATGCAACCTTATCGGATTCATGGCTGCTATATTCTCTTGCTAGTTCAAGCTAAATATTCTATTAGTTCATTTTGAATAATTAAATCAATCGAGTTACATATTCATTGAGGTTTTTAGAAGCTTTTAGCCTTGTATCATGAGATCTAAATATAATATTTAATTTTATTTGATACTCATTTAAAAATCTTCTCTATTGTTTAAAAGTTTACTTGTTTTTTAAATCTGTCAATATTCGATTTAAATGTTGATTTGCTTTAGAAATAGTAGTCATTATAAGATAATTAATTGACAATCATTATATTTAGATTTATTGATTAGCTGTTTAGTAACTTTTATTAATTATACAATATATATTTTTTAAAGGTTATTATTGAAAGATAGAAAGATTGAATAATTCAATCACAAGTTTGAATTGTTTATTATAGTATGTGATTTTTGAACTTTAAATTTGATATTTAATTAAATTTTAGAAAGTTGATCTTAATGACTGCGTAAAACTAAACAAATTCTCCACACATGACTTTAAGACAGGGCTGATTATATTGACATTATATTGACAATTGAAAATGCCAATAAGCAAGCGAATTAATAAAAATTAATCAAATTTTAAAACCACATAAATTAATGTGCAATTTTATATCATTTTAAACAAAGTATCAATTTTATAATAACTCAAATTAACTATCAAAAAATTTATTATTGAAAAATTAAGATACAGCAAAAAATATAATACAAAATACAATGTTAGAAATTGATAACTTTATGATTATATATTATTATAATCATAAAATTGAAACTTAGTGTATTTTAATATATCAACTTTTAATTCATACAAATTACATACAGTCTTAATATGAAAAAGAAATCTAATATAAAAAATATATATGTCAAAGAATTTAATTAATTAGTATATTATTTTTTACAGAGTTTATATAGTTCAAACATTAAAAAGACAAGTGATTTTCTTTAATTTTATCTTTAAATAAATTAATTGTTTTTATATATTATTCATAAAATATGAATTTGCTTGATATTTATTACGAAAATAAATTATAGTCTCTTGATCATTATTATATTAATATATCAATTTAATTATAAATAAAGATAACATGTAAAACAAAGTTAATAAAATAATATAATTAAGAAAATATATAGTAAGATTTCATCTAATATTATTTGATGAATTTATATTAATACATTATAAGAATGAATATAGTTCAAAATATTAATAATTAATAAATAGATCAATATGTAATAATATAATTTTAAATACAAATAAAATATTTTCAATGTTTATATATACCAAGTATAACAAATAGATCATGAAATTTATTTTTTGAAAATATAATTATATTAAATATAATGAAATAGTATTAGTAAATATAAATAATTTATATCAAAATACCAAGCAAAAAGAAATTTTATATTGGAGTATAATATATATAATAAAAATAACAATAATTCTTTATTTATCAACATCACGGAAGTTGAGTTCAATCGAAAGGCTATTATTAATGTTAATATCAAATTTAATCAAAAAATCATTAGTTTCTTGAGTTTTTAAAGGTTTTAAATTATTAACTTGATTTTGCTTTCATTTGATATAAACCAGTTTTTCCAATGAGTCAGTAGATCAAGTATTATATTGTCTTGAGTGTATATACCTAATTGTAAAGAAGTTACATTCAAACAAGGAGGATGAAACTGGAATAGAAAGTAGTCTTAACACCAATTACTTTAAATTTGGCTATTGTCTTCCCTCAAAAAACCAATGATCAAATAGAGTACTTTTGATAATTTTAATTACGATAATATTGTAATGTCTTAATTTCAATAGATTTCTCAATAAATTTTATAAATTGAAAATATTCTAAATATATTAATGATTTGCGATTATAATCTTAATAAGTACCAACTTAATTTAGGTCTAGTTGAAATTATTTGAATAATATATCTTTATTATCTTATTTAAGTTTTTGACACAAGTATATTGGATTAAAAATATATGTTTGTTTATATTCTTTAGAATAAATAAATCTATATTGTAAATTAATAAGTTATATAATATATTCTATTTCTAAATAACTATATCTATATTAAAATATTCTAGTCTTTAAAATTAATATATAAATCAATATAATCAAATTTTATATCAGATATTAAAATTGATATACTTTGATATTTTATGATAGAAATTGATAAATATTTAAATATCAATAACTTTATTAAAAAAACTTTAAATTATTAATATTCAATAATTTATTTAGTTTATATATAAATAAATATGTATCTTCATTTTAAATAATTATATTAGATT
>JNEM01016820.1:0-37590 GCA_000697335.1 Conidiobolus incongruus B7586
ATATATTATATCTATTATAGATTAAACTTAAAATAATTAATAAAATAATAAAATAAATTCTTTATTATTTAATATATACTTAAAAAGAATTAGAGTAACTATAATTAAATTAAACTTATTTAAATATAACTAAAGACTAATGTTTTTAAAATTAATAACTAAAATCAATAATTTTGAAATATTTTATAAAATTTTACTTTATAATAAAATAAAATATTATATTAAAATAATCATTTCTATAAATTTTCATAAATAAATATTATATTAAAAAATAAATATTTATTGTTATAATTTATTATAACATTATATGTTTTGTTTATCTAGTTTATAAAACTAATTAATAATAAATTTTATATTATTTTTTTAAATAAAATAATTTTTAATTAATATTTTTTATATAAACTAAAGATATATTATTTTGTATAATAATTATAAAATATATAAAATTAAAATTATAAGGTTCTTTAATATAGAAATATCAGAAAAAGTTATCAAATCTAATAACTTATATAACTATAATTATTTTAGGCAATTAAAAAATATGCTTATAGGAGAAAAACTCCTATTAATCAATTAAATTAGCTTTTGAAACATTTAGTCTTTAATTAAAAGAACTATTTTTTAGATATTAAAAGCCTTCCAAAAGTATAGTAAATAATTATTAATAATATAAAAGATTATTGATATTTTATTATGTTTTAATTTTGATAAGTCATATATTATTAATTTTATTTAATTTTGATTTTAAAATTTAACAATTATTTAATTTCTATACTAATATTTTTTAAAATAATGATCTGGTCAATATGAGTTGATCACAAAATGCTTTAACTTTTTTCATTGTAGATTAAATTTAAATTTTTTTCTCTCATTTTTTTGTTAATTTTGAAATCGTTTTATTTTTTTCATTTATATTATAATATGAACAAATTTTATAAATATTAACCAACTTCAATATTATCTGATTGATTTATACATCTATTACACATTGACTTATTTGTTACTATGAAATAAACTTATCTATATTTTGAAAATTGGGATTATCAATCGTTTATTTAGTGTAATTATTCTCAAATACTACATTCACTTTATCTTATTATTTTCTTGTTTGTTTGCTTAAAAATTAAGTAATAATCAATATTTGATATACCCATTTACTATTAATAATTTAAAGATATACTTCAACCTGAAAATACAGAATAATGTTGATATTATGAAATACTATACATATATAATTATGAAAAGTATATAAAAACATTGAGATTCACTGTTATTTGGTATTATTAAATTAGATATTTTGAATATTTAATAGAATTAAAATTTTTAATGAAATATAATATTGAATACTTTGAATATAATTATTAAAACGATCTTTAATAAAAATATAATTGATAAATCAAATTAATTTAATAACAGAATTATTAACAATGAAGCATTATTAATATCAACACTTTGTCTATAATCAAAAACTTTGTATTTTTTAATAATAATTAAATAATCTATTTCTATAGATTGTATAAACTGACTATCTTATAAAGGGTAACAATCACAATCAAAACCAATAACCCGATTTCATTAATTGAAGCATTAAATTTAATTCAGATTTTCGAATTAATTATATAAAATTACTGAAAATCTTAATTTCTGCAAAAATGATTGGCTATCAGTTTATTTTCAATTCTTCTTTAAACAATTTGCATTAAAAGATCATTGATTTTAAATTAATTGTCATTTTGTTCAATGCTATATTAACCTCTTATTTTCTCCAATGTTGGCTTGATTAGATATTTTATTTTCAATATGAGTTTAACAAAAGAAATAAGATTCGAAAGTGGGATGAATCCACGTATTGCAGGTGGTCAAATCGTTGACCCTCCTTTTAAATATCCTTTCGTAGTTTCTTTATGGTATCAAGGATTTCCTGCATGTGCTGGTTCACTGATTGCTCCAAACAAAATTCTAACTGCAGCGCACTGTACAATTGGTAGAATTCAAGATTGGAGAGTAAAAGTGCATCGTCATGATTTAACCAAAAGAGATCAGGAGGAGAATGGTATGACCTTTCAAGTATTATCTCGCTCTTACCATCCTCAATTTAATCAAAAGACAGATGAATATGATGCAGCTGTATGGACTTTATGGGGCAATATCAGAGCTCCATATTATGCTGATCTAGATAATGGCACATATGCTAATGCTCCCGGAACGTATCTCAAAGTCATCGGTTGGGGGCGAGAAAGTTTTGAAGGCCCAGTGCAAAACATGCTACGAGAAGTTGACGTCCCAATTGTAGATCCTGGAACGTGTCAAAGCAATTATAAAGCGCGCAATATAAATATAAATACCCAAGTGCAAGTTTGCGCTGGATATCCAGAAGGTATCAGGGACTCATGTAGAGGAGATTCTGGAGGTCCTGCGTTTGTTGAAACTGATCATGGAGTAACTGTAGTAGGGACAACAAGTTTCGGTGTGGATTGTGCTCTTCCAAATACTCCTGGTATCTATACCAAAGTTGCAGCAATTAAGAGCTGGATCCAGTATCAGATATCCAGAAAGTACTAAAGATAATTACATTTTTTATTCTTTTAAGTTGAAATGATTGAAATTATCTATTTAAATCAACTTAATGATTTTAAATTTTAAATTTAATAAAATAATAGTGAATTTTTGATTATTTTTTCTGGTGTTAACGAAATATATTATTAAAATAATAATGAAACTTGAGTAGTATTTTACTTCATTTTAATGAAAATAATTCTACTGAATGTTAAATATATATATTGAAAAATTTTTGAATATTGTTTATAAAATAATTATGCCATTATAATTTTGATAACTAAAATTATTTCTGTATGGTATATTGGTTACTAAGAAGTAACATAATAATACAGATATGTTTAATTAAATTTGAATAAAAAACTATCAATTGATGAATGATTTTTCCAAAATATTAAAGATTTCTCAGATTTGAATTAATATAAATATTATATAGTAATAATTTGAACAACAGTTTTCAAACTATATCAACTTGTTTTTCTATTATTATTATTTAATTATTATCAAGTTATTGGCTAAAAATGGAGTTAATCAGCCACTTTATTATTTTACTATTTTACCATTTTATTATTAAGGATTTATTTATTTTGATCTTATTTGAGTTGTGAGAATTTGACATTTATATAAAAAAAATTTGGATTTCTCTAAGAAAAAATAATATAATTATTTGTTCTTCTTGGAAATAAAATGAAAGATATACTTTGTTACTAATCTGTGCAAGTATTTTGTGTAATTAATTTACTCTGATATTAATAAAATCTAACTTTATTGTAACTGTGAATTATAGAAAAGTGGTGTAAACCAGAGATCAAAAATATACATAATTCTCTCCAACCAAGACTCAACTTAAAAAGTCAACAATTATTATATAAATATTTAGGATATATTATTCAGATCAATAGTAAATCAGATCAAATAACTTGAAAAAAAATTCAAATTATTATAATATCATTTAATCTGATATATTTTTTGAGTATTGTCTTTTCAGTTAATATATCAAAATCATTGGACTATAAGATATTGTATAAATAATCTAATCATACTTGAATATAAATTATATAAATTATATAAATTGATATATAGTTTTTATCAATAGTACTTGAAAAATATTTAATTAAAATATATGAATAAATAATTAATATTGATTATTAAATAATACCAAAATTTACTTTAAAAAATAATAATTTTAAGATTTTAAATTAAATTTAAAATACATGTAATTTCAATTTATGAATTATTTTGATATATTTTTAGTAGAATAAAGTATTAAAAAATCTAACAAGAATTTCAATTATACTAAATATTTTATGAGAAATATCTATTTGTTAAACTTTGGTCTATCATAAATATGCATTTTCAAACTTCAATAGATTATTAAAAATATTTTGAAATAGAAATTATATTAAAAATATTATGATTTCATGTTAAATATACAATATTTAAAGCAATGTCTTTTATCAATCTTTATAGTGAATTGAAATAAATCATATAGCTACATTTTTAGATTTAGTCATTTCATTTTGCTAAACTCTACACAACTCATAATATAAGCATTTTAATTTCAATTCAAATTGAGTTATAAATGCATTTAAATGAATGCTAAATTTGGAATTTACAAGTATTGATCATTCTTGCAACCGTAAAAAATAAAATTAGCATTAAAAATGATGTACTTTAATTGACAATGCAATCAAATAGATTCATATATAATCCTATTAAGTTCAATACCAAAGAATTTATTTTTTGAGTTGGAGTATGAGTTTATCCCAAGCATCATCTGTCGAAAGCGATATTCAGGTTCGTATAGCAGGAGGCCAAATAGTGGACCCTCCATTTAAATATCCTTTTGTAGCATCTCTATGGTACCAAGGTGCACCTGCCTGTGGAGGCACTATCATCTCTCCAAACAAAATTTTGACAGCTGCCCATTGTACAATTTATAATATTAAAGATTGGAAGGTTAAGGTCCATCGTCAAAATTTACTTAAAACTGACCAAGAGGAAAATGGTATGACTTTCCAAGTGTTATCTCGTCAGTATCATCCAGGATTCAATAAAACCAACAATTTGAATGATGTTGCAGTGTGGACTATATGGGGGAATATTATAGCTCCCTACTATCCTACTCTTGACGATGGTAATATTAGTAATACTCCTGGTAATTTTCTCAAAGTAGTTGGTTGGGGGAGAGAAAGTTATAATGGACCAGTTCAGAATCAGCTAAGGGAAACTGAAGTTCCAATTACAGATTCCACAACCTGTCAAAACAATTATCTTTCAAATAATGTGATTATCGATCCTAAAGCACATTTGTGTGCAGGATACCCGGAAGGTGTTCGCGATGCTTGCTTGGGAGACTCTGGAGGGCCCGCATTTGTTAATACAGAACACGGAACAACTATTGTAGGAGTGACAAGCTTTGGTAAGGAGTGCGGACTTCCTAATAAACCGGGAATTTATACAAAAATTGCAGGAGTGAGGGATTGGATTATAGAACAAATATCAAAAAATTAATATTATATGTTTTCCTACAATCACTAATTTCAATGTTAAATTTATTCTAATTATAATTCGAATGAAATACTAATTAAATTAATGTTATTCAATAAAATATTATTTAATTTAATATAATTTTTATTTTTAAAGGCAAAATAATCTAAGTTCGATAAATATAGCAACACTAGGATTACAAGGTCCTTGTTTTAATAATTTTATTTTTCTTTGTTAATCTTTTAAGCAGATTACAATTTCAAGTTTTAAAATTTTTTATTTGATGATACTAATTAATTAATTTATGTTAAATAATTTTATCCAAATATGAGAAATTGATTATAATATATATTCAGTAAAATATGTTTTATATAATTATAAAATATCTAGCCTTTTTAAAATCTATTATTTGAGATATATCAATTTGATTTTTCGATATAACTTTTTAATCATCCTTTCAACTAAAATTCAAATCTTTTTACTAAAAAGTATTATCCTAATAAATTATATATTCTAAATTTAAAGTGCATTATCTAATTATTATTACTTTTGAAACATATTTGATTCTATTAAATTGTGCTTTTGAACAATAATACACTTAAAAATATATCCCAAAGCTTTAATGTACTTATATTTTTGAATTACTTTTGATTGATATATTATGAATGTATATTAAATTAATTTTATTTTAAATTTAACAAAAATATTAATTTGTTTTAAATTTGTAATGTCATTTAATTATAAATTCAAAAATATTTTTAAAACTGATTTTTTTTCTCTATTATTCAAAATATTTTTATTGAAAAACAAATTTTGAACTCACTATTAATTAAAATTCAAGTTGTTGTATAGTTTAATTACCAGCTTTCTAACTTCTTGCATGTATTGATAGTTTATTGAACATTAAAGTACTTGAGTTGAATGGTATATGAATACTTAATTAATAATGCATCGAATATGCTTGTTTTTAGAATGGGTATGAATGTAACTGAAATATTTCTCCAATTGATATTGAACTGTTTTTTCCTGATCATCAAATATTCAATCCTCCATCTAAGTATACCTTTGCAGTATCTCTATAGCATCGAGATGAACCTGCATGTGGTTGTATTCTTATCTCTACCAATATAATATTAACAGCAGCTCACTATACATTTTATTACATTAAGGATTGGTGGGCTTAAATTCATCATCAATATTTACTCAAAGTTAATAGAGAGAATGAGGCCTTTCTAAGTACTATTTCATCAGTACCATTCTAGGTTTAATGAACGAAAAATGAAATGAAAATGAAATTGTTATATAAACCATATAGGGTAATATTACAGCCCTTTGTTATCCGATTCTTGAAGATGGAACATATGATAATGTTCCTCGAACTTTGAGCGATTGAACTGAGAAGGGAGGCTTATGATGGACTAATCCAAAGTCAATTTAAGAACTAGTGATTTCAATTGTGAATTATCCAATTTATCAAAACGATTATCGAACTTTATCCATTAGTACCATTGTCTGCTTGAACGCAGGTTATCCAGAAGGCGTCCAAAATACTTGTTTGAGTGACTCAGGAGGACCTGGATTTGCTAATACTAATTTTGATATTACTGTAATTGGGATATAAAGTTTAGGTAAGGATTATATACTTCTCAATAATCATGGATGATACATTAAGATTTTAAGCATATTACATTGGATTAAATCTCAAATATCTAAAAAAATATATCACTAGTCCTATAATTTATTATTTAAGGTTGACTTATAAATAAATTTATATTTCACTCAAATATTATATTATGAAAAGTTTATTAAACAGTGAATAAAATAATTAAATTTTAATAATGATTGAAAACAACATAAAGTAATCAATCAATTTAATTTTAATTATCATATATTTTTGTCAATTATCTAAATATAATTTTTTGGTTATGGTCTAATATAGTTGTCTCACAATTTTAACTTACCCTTAATTGGAGTTTATTTTCATTTATTAATCATTTTAATTCAATCAGGATAATCTCAAACGACAAATTATATTAAGGCATTTGGGATAATCATTGTACATATTTTTCTTATTTTTTCATATAAACAATAAAATATTCAATCTTTCAGAATACTCGATTGTAATTTATCAAAAAAACAGTTAAAGAACAAGTTAAAATCATATTATATAACCTTATTAATATAAGAATAATTATTGATTTATTAAAGATATTTAATTATTGTATAAAAATTGCAATTTGATCTAAATTTTTATCAATCTATAAAAATAATCAAAATATAAACAAAAATATTATTTCTGATATTATATTATATTATATATATTCATTATTTCAATACCATTACTATGCTAAATAACACATTTGAAAGTAATATACCCAATTATACTAATCAAATTTATTACTCATCTAATATGTTTTCCATATTTTAACATTAAATAATATTTATATCAAGTTAATTAATAATAAAAATCATTTTAACAATATATTAATTTATAATCAAATTGACCAAAAAATAAATTCTATAATATATTACAGCAAATAGTGTATGATATCATTATTGAATATCTAAATTATATATTAATATTAACAATCTTAACTGTTTTTAGAATTTGGATAATAATATTACTAAAGAATTAAAAAAATAGGAAATTTTTTAATTTCTGATTTTTCAAATATATTATTAGTTTTAAATAAAAGAATAGAAAAAAAATAAGAAAATAAATAGTTTTGAATTATATATATAATATTTTTTTGATTAAAAAAAATAATTTTTTAAAATTAGCTGTTTAATTTAATCTTGCTTAAATTAAATAGTAACCATTAAGAGTTTTTTATTTTAGTATTAGTAAAACTTAACTATAAACCCTTTAAAATCATTTAAAATTTACAAGTAGCTTTTAATAATAAAGTATTATCTAAATTAACAATTTATTACTTGGTAAATTACTTTAAAATTAAAAGAAAAATTACTTAAAACCTATTAAAATTTAAAAGATTAATTTTAATTGTTACTTTTTTAATTATTAATAAAATAAAAAAACATATTAAAAAATACCTATTTATTTTAATTAAAGAATTATCATAATACTTTAATATTAGTTATATAAGTATTTTATATATATTAAAGTTTAAATTAAAATTAATTAATAAAAATATAAAATAAATACCTTATAATTTAACTAAAGCTTAAAAAAACTAGAGTAATTATTATTAAATAAAACTTATTAAGATATAACTAGAAACTAAAGTTTTCATAGTTTATTATTATAATTAATAAATCTTAAGTTTTTTTATATAATCTTTTATTAAAACATAAATTAAAATGTTAAATTATATTAAATTAACCCCTTTTATTAATTCTTTTAAATAAATACTTTATTGATAAACAAATGTTAATTATTGTAATAAATTATAATAACATATGCTATTTTTATTTAGTTTTTAAAAGAAAATTAATTAATAGTAAATTTTATATTTCTTTTTTAAATCAAACTATTTTAAATTAGTATTCTTAATATAATTTGAGAAAACTTAATATTTTATATAATAATTATAAAATATATAAATTTAAAGCTATAAAAAAATTTCTAATTAAAAACAACTGGAAAAAACTACCACATCTAGTATATTCTTTAAATTATAACCTATGTGATTATAATTATTTTAAGCAATTAAAAAACTAGTTTGTAAGAAAAAAAATTTCTATAGGAAAATTTAATTAGTTTGTAAAATATCAAATTACAGTCTTTAATAAAAAGAATTATTTTTTAAGTATTAGATCTTTGTTAAAAGTATAGTAAAAAGTTATTGGAAATAAAAGAAACTATTAATTTTATATTATATATTTATTTTTACTTTTTATATATTAAAATATTTATTTTTTTTCAATTGCAAAAAATTCCCATTATTTAAATTACATAGTAATAGAATTGTTTTATTTATGATCCAATTAAGATAAATTGATTGGAAATTGCAATTGAAAATCCAAATATAATATTGTAGATTGGTAAATTAAATAACATCTAAAATGTATATCAAATAATTTCAAAAATTTATCATATTATATTCATATGTTAATATATCATTTGTATTTACAATATTGTATATTATGTTTGGATTGCTTTTTGTTGATATGCTTTTTCATTTTCTATTACTCTAAATACCGAAATTAAATAATTACTGTTACCCTAGGTTATTATAATATAATTTTTACGTATATTCCTTTTCATTTGTATATTAAATGCTATTCTTAAGAAGTTTTTATCTAATAATAAACTATTTACAAATAGGACTAAATTCAAATATTTATGAATTTAATAGAAAAAAATATGAACAATTTTGATAATTGCTCATTATTCTAAAAACTATTATATTAATTGAATTTAAAAAAATATTTCAATAAATTAAACCTTAATATATAATATTTTTAAATATTTTTTATTTAATTTTAATTTTTACTTATTATTATAAATTTTTAATTTTAAAAAAATTCCATTATATAAGTTATTATTTTTAATATTTATACTATTATTTATTAGTGTATAATTCATCAATTTAGTCATTATTAGATATTTCTGTATAATGTCATTGTTGAAAAAAAATAATTAATATAATATATAAATACTTGAGATACCCTATTTAATAAATATACCATGATTTTTATTATTAGTTCATCAATTCAGAATTAACCGGTGTAGCAAGCATATTCTATTTTATCAGAGTATTGTGGTACTACCGATTGTTAATAGGACGTTAATAGTAGATAAGGAAGCGGCTTGTTTATGTCCTGTTTGGTAGTTTAGGTTAGGGTGTTTTATTGGGGTTTGTTAAGGGTTTAGTGGCTTCACAAAAGACCAGAGGTGATCCTGATAACGTATCCCGACGGTGATTCTTTTATAGACCAATTCTTGGCTGTAGGTAGTGTAAAGAGATGCGTTAGGTTGCTAGAAAAATAAAACCTTTGTGTGATAGGTCTTTTTGGGTTAAGACTCTATAAGCTGAATAGATCTCGAGATGAAGCTGGTCGGGCGAGTTACCATTTGTATAACCACAGTATGTATTATAAACGTATAAAGTTAAATTTAAATATGTTATACATATTATACATTAGATTATATTTCCAAAATTATTAGAGAATAATTATACTGTTATCAAAAGGTCATTAATTATTGAGAACAAACTGAATATTAAAATTATACCATAATAACTACTAATATATTTAAAGCTGTTAATCATTTGATTAACTTCAACATATTAAGTATATCTTATTTTAATACAAACATAAAACTTTATATTTCAATAATTGGGGTAGTCAAAATATTATATATATAAATATCAATATGATAAATCAAAGGTATCAAAAAAACAATATTTATGAGTTTTTTAATGATATTTATCATAATTTTTTACTGAAGGCATAAATCATATTTATTATTATTTTATATATGCAAATACTTTCTATATTTTAAAAAATTATTAAAATTATATTAATTATAATATTAAATATTATTATATTATTATATTAGTTTAAGATCTAACAATATATATATTAAATCAATGATTTTGAATGAACTTTGAATATATATATTCTACACAATCACATTATATATTCAAATAAAACTAAATATTGAAAATAAAATAATTATCATTTTTTAATTTAATGTTAATTTGTTATTTTATTCACTTAATATAGGATATAGCACTTTTATTTAAAAATTTAAGTTATTTGATTTGCGGTATGAAAATATGATAACATATAGTAATATATAAATTGACCTTGTATGTACTATATTATGTATTAATATATGTTTTTTTCATCCTCTATACATCTATCAGTATTATTTCCATATTACTAATTTTACTATTCATAATTCAATACTAAACTCAATATCAAAAAATTAATTATTCAGTGAGAGGCTTTGGTCAATGTTTTTAATTTCAATTAATCATTGAAAACTTTTTACATCTTATTATTGAGTATATTGTTGCTTCACTTATAATCATTGAATTTAAACAACATTTAAACAACATCCAATCTCTATATAATACTAAGTATCCTAATAAATTCTAAATAGAAACTGCACCTCATGAATTCATACTAAATAAACTAAATTTTTTAATAAAAACTAAAATTTCCGTTAGCTTATACCCCAGTTCAAACTTCAAAATGTGATCAATAATTATGAATTTCCGATTTAAAAAAAACAAAGATCAATTAAAATTATTTGTGAAAGTTGATAAATTTTGAAAATCTTTTAGGTAAATCTAAACAATTAAAATATTAAATTTTTTTATATAAATTAACTCAGTTAAATTGATTTTGAAACTATCAATTCTTAATTTAATTAATTTATTTATTTATTTATTTAATATGTTGCGTAAATTAGTTGTTTTAGCTTTTATCACTGGTATTTTGGGAGTTCCAGCACGTCCCGTAGGAATCAAAAGCCTCGACTTGGATCTCGACGATCTCGTAAAATTGGCTGATCTTAGCGAAGGCAATAACAAAGAGATTTCACTCGAGACAGTCGAGGAAGACACTACCAATTTCCTTTTCGAAGAGATTGAAGAAATCGAAGAAGGAGAAGAAGAAGAAGAAGAAGAAGGGGGGGAAAATGTCGAAGATGGTGAGCCAGATAATAGTGGTGGTCAGGAAGAAAGTGGGGGTAATGAAGAGGGCCAAGAAGAACAATCATTGGAAGTTGTTGATGAAAGTGAATCTAGTTCAAACTATAACGGTTCCAATTATGGAGATGAATCCAAATATGAAGAGGATGAAGACTACAAAGGAAAAGGACCATACAAGAAAGGTTCTAAGTATGAATAACTGATGCCATTAGACCAATTATATTTCCATCATGATTAGCCTATTTCATTAGATAATAAATATGATTATACATTTATTTTATTTTAACATTATTCTGTTTATAAAAATCTATATGCCTCATAATATAGTAAGAATTATATTATAGCTTAAATTATAGGATATTAAATGAATCGAATGAATATAACTCAAAATATTAAAAAAATAGTTCAACAAAGAACATTTGATATGATGTTTTTACTATATATAGTATCTATTAAGTAACATCCAAATCTATAAATATTCAATAGCCGCATTTTAACATTAAATATTTTTTCATATAAATCCAAAATTATATTCAATAATACTACTAAAATTATGAAAATGAAAAACATAACATAGTATATTAAAAATTATTATTTCAAACTTGTTGAAATTTTTCAAATAAGTTATCTCAATTAAACCTACAAATTTCAAAAAAAAATTGAGTTAAAACTTTTGGAAAATTAGATTAGGAATATAATAATAAACTTCAGTATTATTCCAGTTTTCCATCAATTAGATTATATTATAATATTGACTTTCATTATTTTTGAACATTTAATTTATTCAATCATTGGATGATATTGTGTTATTATATGAATTCTATCGAATGCTTTAATGAATCGCAATCTTGTATATACTAGCTATAATGTCAAAATTTGTATAACCTGTTGGAGGGAGAACTGCGCATAAATTAAATTTAAATCTCAGTACTTATATAATATATCAAATTATTAGATATCATTTGGTTTTATATTGGAATTTTAACAATGATTTATGAATTTAATTGAATATTATTTGAATTAGAGTTACCACTATTAAATTTGAAATTTATAATCTAAAATTGAGATTGAAAAAAAATAATTCATTAAGTTATTATAAAAGATGTTTAATTAAAAATACAGTAATAATTTTTTGACTCCTCTTTGATATATATATATATATATTGTGGTTACCTAGATGGCAATCCGCTTGAGCATCTTTGTCTCGACATCGATTTCCTTATGGGGATGTTACCCCGGAAAGCACATCACTTTACTCTAAAAGTTCCATTCTCTAGTAGACCTATTTTACCTCTAAACACTATTTTTTAGCTGGTAATTGCACTATCAAAGAATCAATGCCATAAGTCTAACCAGTGGAGGTTAGCGGACATCCCAAAAGATCTATACCCTTTCAACCTCTCAATAAAATTTCCAATCTAGTACTGTCACTTATTATTAGTATCTCACCTGCCACAGCTACTTACTTTGTGTATTGCTAGTAACCAGTATTGCAACAATTTATACATATACATAAATATATATTGGAGTATTGGTGAAATTTGTTTAGATAATTGTTTATTAAAATTGCAATTTTATTTTTTGAGGAGAGGAAAAATAATTCATTGAATGAATAATAGAAATTTGGTAAAATAATTAAATTTTTCAATTTATAAAAAAATTTTCAAATAAACTAATTAATCAAATAACAGTTTTATGAAATTCATACATATAAAAATATTTATGATCTATACTATATATATATATATATATATATTATCTTATAAATTAATTTTTATTGATCCAATTTGATAAAATTGGTCAAATTATAATATTGGAGCTAGAGTTTTTAGAATAGATCCATCAAAATACATAATTCGTTACAATAAAAATCATAAATATCAAAGTAAGAAATTGTGACTTTGACAATTAATGAATATTTCAACCCACTATACAGTTTGAATTTGAAATTCTACTTTAGCAACTATTATATGTCATTATAAAACCCAATTAATTGATAAATTCGAATTCAATTAAATTTTTGAAATTTAAAAACAAAATTATCATAAAAAATGAAATAAAATAATTAAAATTAATTAATCTTTTTTCTAATTATTAATTATAAAGAATTTTTATTAATTATTTATAATAATTTTAATTTTTAATTTAAATTTTAAATAAAATTCCCATAATTTTTATTTATCATTTTATTTTTTATAAATTTTAAATCATAATTCGCGATTTTTAATTATATTAAATTTTGAACCAATAATAATTAAAAAAAACAAAAAATTAAAAATGAGTACAAGAAGATCAAAAAGGAAATCAACTAGTAGAAACTTTTATGATTCACAAAATATTAGGTAAAATTTTTAATAAATTAATTTAATGAATTAAAGTAATAAAATCTAATTGGAGTTAGTGCTTCTCATTATGTGGGATATGTAGAAGACGACGAAAGTGTTGAGGCCATTATGAAAAAATTTGAAGAGTTGGAAAAAATTCAAAATCAATCTCCTTCTGCAAATCCCACAGATCCTAATGTAGAACTCAATGATGACAATAATCGTAACGCAAATATGGCATTAACAGAATCTCAATTAGAGGAGTTGTTCAAGAATACGAGTGTATTTACAGTGGAGAGTGCACTTAAGAATAATTGGAATTTGTTAGATGTTAATGCTGGGAGGGATGATGATGAGTATAATTGGTATAATGATGATCTATATGTACCTAATGAGGATGAGGAATTTGAAGAATATGAGTAATTTATTTATGAATTCAGTTGATCCATTACTAATAGTTGATTAGTGACATTGATTTGGACGACTCAGACTGGGAAATTGAAATGGGATTAGTTTCCAAAAAAAGAACCAAGCGCTCTGGAACTAGCGGTACTGGTAAGAAGCAATCCAGCAGCCTCAAGCGAGAACACTATAGAAATACCCACTTACGAGTGCTGGATGATCTTGGTAAGAGTTTTGTTCTGGTCAAAAAGCAATTACCTCAGGACCCTACCCAACCCAGCTATGTCCGCATTCCTCCCAATCCCATACCCATGTCATGGGCGCATCGCATTACCACAATGCGCCAAGCGCACAATTTGAGGGGTGGCAAACGTTTGGGTATTGATTTGCTTCAAAATTTTAAGCAACTAATCGGTTTTTCGGGTATTGGTCAGGTTGAATGCATATTAATGAATCCGCCTCTCGTGGCTGACAATTACACGCCAACCAACAATCACTTACCTCACCGCGCACCTATCACAGTCTCCCAACTGATCGATCTCCCCATCCCCAAACTCTTGAAGAACGGCTTCCTAATGATTTTCGTTCCAAAGCCCCTACTGTGTAAAGTAGTCCAAGCCATTACCAACCGATGGAAGTTACGCTATGTGGAGAATGTTGCATGGATCCAATTGACAATGGATCACAAAATCTTGGCTGAAGACATCGACGACAGCTACATTCGCACGAGTAAACTCACTCTTCTAATGTTTCGAACAGAGGGTGATATTGATATTCGACATCAGAGGAGTCCAGATTGTGTTTTCGATTTTGTACCACCTCAGTGTAAGTTTCATATTTTTACATATTAATCTATACTAATATTATATAGTGAATACTACTAAATTTCCCAATCACTATCGTGAATATCCCCAATTTATATTTAGTATGATAGAAACCTTGTTACCAAATGGTAAATTGAAACTTGAGAACGGATTTAAATTAATAGAATTGTAAGTACTTTAATAAATTATAATTTTATTTTTAAATAATTAATTTTATTTAGGTGGGGACATCCAAAATCAAGACGAGAAGGATGGTTAAGTATTTATCACAAATCTAATAATTTATAATTTAGAAATTTTTAATAATATTAAAACAATTATTAATTTTGGTTTTACCTATTATTATTATTATTTATTGGAATGTATTTCATTTTTTTTGTTAATTAGAATGAAATATTAATTTTATTCAATAATGAATTTAACATATTTTCATATATTGATTTAACTTAATGTTATATTTATTCAATTCTATTATAATATCCAATAGCAAAAAAAAATATTCGAACTGAGAGTTTTTTTGAATTACTCAATGTCTAAGAGTATAATGAAATTATAAAAAGTATATTCAATTAGCTCAAATTTTCATAGTTTTAAATATATATATATTTTATATTTTTTACTAAATTTGGTGAAAATTACACTGTTAAGATGACATTATCTAATTATTTTAATTAAAGTAATTCAGAATTTTATTATAAATATGAAATTTAAAATTTATTTACTATTAATCATTAAGATATGAATTTAATTTTCAGATTGGTCACATTAAACAATTACAGAAAAATTAATTAGGTTATTTATACCAATTATTATTGATTATAATTATTTATTCAAATTATTCAAATTAACTTCTCAAAGCTTTTAATCTATTGGCAACAGCTTCCAAAAATTCGGTAGTGGTAACGTAGTGCTCACGCTTCATATCTTTACCATGAATTGTGAGAGCCAAATCCTTAGTCATAATGCCATCTTCGTTCACTGTGAGTTTGGTAGCGGTTTCGAGATCATCAGCAAATTGTTTGAGGTCCACATTCTTGTCTAATTTGGCGCGATGGGCTAAACCTCGGGACCATGCGAAGATCGAGGCAATCGAGTTGGTGGAGGTTTCGTTGCCCTTTTGGTGTTCGCGGTAGTGACGGGTTACAGTACCATGGGCTGCTTCGGTCTCCATGGTCTTACCGTCAGGGGTGATGAGGTAGGAGGTCATGAGGCCTAAAGAGCCGTAGCCTTGAGCTAATACGTCGGATTGGACATCCCCATCGTAGTTCTTGCATGCCCATACGAATTTGCCCTTGCTCTTCAAAGCGAAGGCTACCATATCGTCGATGAGACGGTGCTCGTACCAAAGACCCTTAGCTTCGAAATCCTTCTTGTAGTGCTGATCGTACACAGCTTGGAAGATGTCCATAAAGCGACCATCGTACTTCTTGAGGATGGTGTTCTTGGTACTCAAGTACATGGGATAGTTTTTCAACAGGGCGAGTTGGAAACAGCTATGAGCGAAGCCTTCGATGGAACTGTCTAAGTTGTACATGGCGAGAGCGACACCAGGGCCCTTAAAGTCATAGATATTGAGCTCTTGCTTGGGCAATGAGGGGTCCTTGGGAGTGAAAGTAAGAGTTAAGGTACCTTCTCCAGGGATCAAAGTATCGGTAGCTCTGTACTGATCACCAAAGGCGTGACGTCCAATAATGATAGGATCTGTCCATCCACTGACAATACGGGGCACCTTGTCCAAAATAATGGGCTCTCTAAAAATGGTACCCCCAAGGATATTACGCAATGTACCATTGGGAGATCTGTACATATGCTTCAAGTTGTATTCCTTGACACGAGCTTCGTCGGGAGTAATGGTAGCGCACTTAATACCTACATTGTATTTTTTAATAGCCTCAGCAGCGTCCACTGTCACTTGGTCATTGGTCTAATACTGAGTTAGTTTTATAAAAAATTTCAATAGTATTTAACTTACGGCGTCTCTGTTAGGCAAACCCAAATCGTAATATTTAATATCCAAATCGACATAAGGGAAAATCAACTAAAAGTTTAAAATCATATTAGTTATCGATTTTATATACTTTATTAAATAGAATAATAAAAATATTTATTTTTATTTCAACTAATAATTTTAATATAGTTATAAAATAGTTATAATATTATTTAATATATATTTTTTTTCAAATAATAATTGATAATATGAAAAATATAGTAATATAATTAGGTTAAAATAGTGATAAAATATACAATAAAATAAGAATAAATGAAATAATAATTTTAAAAAGTGTAATTATTACCTTCTCTTTAATCATACTCCAAATAATTCGAGTCATTTCATCTCCGTCCAAATCCACTACGGGGTTAGCAACTTTCACTCTAGCAATACTAGAATCTATCACTGAATTAATATTTATATATAAAAAAATGATTTATATAAAGTATTTACAGTTGCGAGTGGCTGCTTGTCCAACTAAATTTGATGACATTTTTAACAGATTAGATTTCAACATTATAACTAATATATAAAGTAATAGTTTTTTTTAAATATAAAATTAGATATGATGTCAATGCTTATATTTAAATACTTTTTAATTTTTATTAATTTAATTTAATATTAAAAATTTTGATTGGTTTAATTTTTATTTTAATTTGTTCTTATATTATTTAAAATTTTATTTATGAGTCATTATCTATAAACTGAAATTTGAAATATGTTAAGGATAAATTCGGATGAATAAGTTGTATTTGTATGAAATATGAATGATATTTTAATGATACTGTTTAAAGGAACTGGTTATGGTAACTGATTGGCCTTTTGAGGAAAACTTTGGAGATAAGAAAGAGTTGAGTCATTAATAGTAATGATATTATATTATTCTCAAAATCCACATTAATGGTTTTGGGACCTGGAATCAGTATAATAATAGTTGTAAATATAAATTCCTTAAGTGATATTGATTAGTGTTTTTATGAGTGATTAAACTCAAGACTAATTCAAAATTTACATCAAGATAACAATTTTTCAATTTATCAGATCGGTTTTATAATATTGTTTATATATGTTAACTCAATTATCCAATATATTTAATCTGGTTATTTATCAGATAATAATACTATTAAGTTTACAAATTCAATAATTGTTTAAATAATCATATTACATTCAATTCTTTTGGATAAATTATAGTGAAAAATCAAACATTAAATTGTTATTTGATTTTTTATAACTTTATAATCAATTTATATATTTAGAATAAAAAAGTAACTGGTAACATTGGATGATAAATTATTAACGTTATATAATTAATCAAATTTATTAAAAGGTATCCATTATTCAACCTCATGAATTGCTTCTTCTCTTATCAAATTAAACTAAAATAGAGATTTAATTGTAACAATGTGACTGGATATGATGAAGAATTTGGGTAAGAAAATTACTTATGGATAATGATATTAGGAATACCATATTTATCAGAAACAAGTTTAGAGCTAGTTTGATATTATGATCACAGTCTAAATATATGAAACATACTATTGTTAATGTCATTTTTGAATTAATCTTAAGATTTAATTAGAAATACTCAATGATAAGTTATATATTGATTTTTACCTCATTTATCTATTTGTCATTTTTATACATATATTGTTTTATTTGCTATATTTTAATAAAATAAACAATCTATTACATCAATTGTTTAAAATATATCCTCTAATATTAATTATTTTAGCTGTATCCGTTTATTATTCTGGTGATATAACTCTTATATTTAAACTAGTTTATATTCAGATTCATATTTTTTTTCAATAATATAAAGAGATTAACCCAATATTAGAAAACTATTTTGAGGCATGGATTTATTACACAATGGGATTCTATATTATTTTTAAATTGAAATTACTGTTTAAATAATAAATACTAAAGCCATTTAATATTTTAGAAACTATTTAGTATTAACATTTTAAATAAAGATTTTAATGTCAATTTATATAGATTGAATATGCATTCTATTTATATAATATTCCTTATCATCCAATTAAAACTTACATTGACATTTTATAAATTATCTTGACTATTTTGATTTGAGTCTATTATTAAAATTTAATCATTGATCAATTGAAAATAATGATTATAAGAGTATGTTAGTTGGACTTAACTGTCTAACCGCCGATTTGATTCATTTGACAATTCGTATTGTAAATATATAACCAAAGTTGGAAATAAAAACAATAAAATTATCATTATTGTCAATATTTAAATTAATATATCTATTATATTTCATTGAATTTGAAATAGTGATTTGATATTATTATATTAATATGTGTTGTAGAGAATTATTAAATATTTCACTTAAAAATTAAGTACAATTTAATTTTAATTAGAATCTATTTTATTATGTTTATAATTATTTCTTTCAATTAAAATAATTTATATCTTAAATTTTGTTATTGATAAATTAAATATAAATTAATATTGAAAGAATTGATTTTTAATATTTGAAAATTTTTTTAAGATAAATTGGATTATTTTTTTCATAAGATTAAAATTTTTATTAATAAATATTTTTATATTTTAAAATTTTGAATTAAAATTCAAATTAAGATAACATATTAATATATTGATTAATTATATTTGATATTCTAATATATATCATAACTAAATAATTTTTATAAAAATAGAATATTATAATTGATCAAAATCATAAATCAATTCTAATTATAAAAGGTTTGCAAAATTTAAAATAAAATCAACCTTTTAAATATTTTAATTGTCATATATAACAAGGTAGAGATTAATGCAATAAATAGAATATTATAATTGATAAATTAAATGGTTTGATTTTATAATTTTTAAATAATTTTAATTGTAATATTGAATAAAATTTAATAATAAAAATTAAAAAATATTCAAAAATTATTAAACCTTAAAAATATTTAATTTAATATAAATAATAAATAATAACTAATAACTATTTAATAAATAGTAATTACACTAATTAAAAAAATATCAAATTGAAAAACTTATCAGTATTCTTTTTTTTCAAAAAAAACCATTATTTTCATATTTTAATCAAATATATTCACTGTCTAATCTTTTCAATAATTTCATCAATATTTGAATAACACATATTTTTACATTTTTCAACCTAAATAAAATATTAATAAATTATAATAAATTCATAGTAAGAAATTACCTCTTGTAAATTAAAAGATCCCCAACTATAAATACTCAAAGGTTCTGATGATTTAGTACTGAAAGCGAAAGTATGACGGGATTTAAATGTCTAAATTGGTTAATATAAATAAACAAAATTTCAAAGATATTGATTGTAAACCTTACTTTGAATTCATCACTAGTGGGATCAACAATAATAGAATCATCCTCAAGAACAATACAAGAAATCCCAACAACTGTTAAATCCATAGGAATACCTGCGTTGAGGAGTGCGAGAGTAGTAGCATTAATGAATGGAGCTTCATTGTCAGTATCCGAGTGGGAAGACAATTGCTGTAGATTGATTTGGATTAAGGTCCTAGGGTTTAATTTCGTGAGGATAATTTCCGAAAATAAACGGGTGATTAAGTTTTCTAGGTATTTTTGTCTGGTTGCTAAACTATGATTAATTATTTCAAATGTTGTAGATATTATTAAGATAATTACTTGAAACGCCTACGAGAGGTGTAACGATTACTTCTAATGTAGCCCTATCTATTTGCTCTAAATGTTGCTTCACTTCAATGGGCCCGTTCACTGCTGCAAGTACTTGAAAATCACCTATATTTTAAATTAATATTTTTATTGAATTATATTAAATTGAAAATTACCCTGAGATAATTTACAACTACCATCACTTTGTGATAAACAATTCAATTCAAATTGAAAAGATTTTAATTGATTAGAATTCATTATTTTAGTTCTTGTATTTCAAAATATTTTTATATTAACTTATTTTGAAAAAGTGGTTACAATTGAACAAATTTAACTTTTTAATTTTTCTATTTTAAAATTGTGGGTTAATTTCAAAAAATTTATTCAAAATAAATTCAAATAATATAATTTAAAAATTATAAAAATATATAAAAATAAATATATAAATATAAATATATATTTATTTTATCGAAAAAATTAAAACCTTTTAGGTTCTAGTTTTAACTTCTTAGATTCAATTTTTTTAAATATCAATGTTTTGACAATTCTCTTAACTTGCTACTCACTCAAAAGTGGATGATTCTCAATTTTATTGCACAATATCAAGTTATTCAAGCTCCTGAAGTACTGTATGCAAAGTGTTGAGTGAAGCCTTCGGGGGAGATATCATCGATGATATGTTTGTCAAGGGCGCCTAGTCGGTAGTGCTTGAGTCAGTATGTGGTAACGTATTCAATGTTGGAGACCCTGCTTTTGTGAAGAAGACATGACTTTTTGGTGACTGCAGAGAGTAACATTTCAACATCTTTTGTAGGTTATGCGAATTTGAACCTGTCAACATAATCAGACATTTCCAATTTATTCAAATGATAGAGAATATAATCCGATATCACTTGGCAGTCTGCAAAATGGTCCCTTACCCCACCAGTCGCCGCCATTTTGAGCGATTGCTCTTGATTTGGAATATTTGAATCATCACATTAGGCCTATCCACCAAATAAATGAGGGGACCCTGCCACACTTTGACTGTCGACCCTACACCTCTCGTGACTCCGGGCAGAGCTCCTATCGGCATATATTTACCCCTCCTTATTTTAACGCTTCCAAGTGAATTGATTAAACTTGAATTACCAACGTTAGGCATCTCAACGACCATAATATTTACGAAAGGAAATTTCAAGGGATTTGCGTAGATTTAAGATTTCGCCATTTCAATGGTTTCTTAATGTTTTTGTTGTTGTTAGCATCTGTAAATGAAAATGGGCAAATTGGATATAGTTTTGGAAACTTTGTTTAATTTTTTAAATTCAAAATTAATAATATTTCACTTAAAATAATACGAATGATTACTTTGATAAAGTCTGTTGGTATGAAATCCATCTTATTAAGTACTATAATACGATCCTCGAACTGGCTTATATGTCTTTCTAATTTAGAATTCATAGAACTTAAAGGGATTCAAGCATCATTATTCAATTAAAATATCAGTTTTCTGCATACGTTATTGAACAAGGATCAGAATTTTAAACATATGTTCAAGGAAACAGTTAATAACCCTGTCTTAGTTGAATTCTTGTTAGAACTAGTGAAAGAGACGATAAATTAGAAGTATAATAAATTATAAAGAAATTTGAGAGAAATATATAATATATTCTGTTTCAATGATATAATTTTAAAATTAAGAAAAAAAATATGAAGATAAAAAAATTAATTGAAAGTAAAAAAAAATTTATTATTGAAAATATAATAATACGAATATAAAATATAATATTAAAAAATAAATTTTTAAATGAAAAATTAATGATTTAAAAAATATAACACCCAACGTGGGGGTCGAACCCACAACCTTGAGATTAAGAGTCTCACGCTCTACCGATTGAGCTAGCCGGGCTTGATTTTTGTTTTTTAAGTTTATTCAAATGCTATCAAACGTTTAAACATCAAGTATTTTTTTCTAATAGATAACACACCATCATATCTTGATTACTATTTTTTTTTCAATATTCTTTTCTCTTACATTACTCTTTTTAATTCTTCTTATTATTTCAACCTTTACTACTTTCTTTTTATTTTCTTGATCAAATTATTATTATTATTATTTTTTCAAATTCCCATTTGTATAATTATTTAAAATATTATATAAAACAAATTAATAAAATATAAAAATTAATTTTATCATATAATAAATTATATTCTTAAATTATTTTTGAATATTTAAACTAATTCTTCTATTGGTTATTCTTTAGAATGTATATTAAATTTTTTGTAATAAAAATTATTTAACAAATAAAAATCAGTATTAGATTTGGTTCAAAATTATTCATTAATAAATTAAGTTTAAATTTTCAATGGATCATATATTATTACAAAGTTACATTACATTAAAATAAGTAATAATTAAAAATAATATAGTATATTTTTAATCTTTGAATTAATTAATAAAATATAAGTTCAAATCTAAGTTTACAATTTCACAAAATATTTTATAGCAACTTTCTTGATATGCAATTTTGAAATCCGATAGATATATTATTATTTTATTTCTTTATTCAAAATAATATAAACTATCTATTTTTATAAAAAATGATTATAATTAAAAGATATTATTATTTATGATTATTAATAAAATTCTCCTTCTGTTAAATATGTAAAATCTATAAAGGCTATTTCAAAAAATTTTATATAAAAATCCTTGATATTATATACTATATTAGAATTAATCTCAGTTATTCAAATTATATAGGTTATACTTCAAACATACATATATATACGATCTTAATTTTATAATAATCATAATTCTTTGGTATTTATATAAGTAATCATCAACTTTGTTGAATTTATAATAACAAAATCAGAAATTAACAAAACTCGTCAATTGAATAATACAAAATATAAAGATGATTTTGAAAAAATACATTGACATTATACGATATCAATTATATTTCTTAAATTGAATAATATTTCATATTCGAATTTTGAGACTTATTTAATGCTTCTAATTGAGTGGTGGTATATAAAATTGAAATGATTATCAACATATATCAAATCTTGATATATTTTCTAGACTAGTATTATTTTGTTGGCTTCTATATTATTATGATTTTAATTAATATTCATCAATTCTTTACCATTATTCATTTCAGAGTTATAAACAATATTTTTTTAGCAAAACTTTTTATAAGTTTTATAAATATTTGAATTTGATAAAACAAATATTATAATAAAATTTATAATTTTAATTAAGAAAAATTAAATATTAAGAAGTAATAATACGTTATATTATTTAATTATCATAATATTAGAATATTTATTTAAATTGTTATATTATGAATATTTAATGTTTGATTTCATATTAACATTGAACTAAATATCAGTCCCAATAAACCAAATTGAATAAAATTGGATTTAGGTGACAACCTCCATGAATGATTACCGACCATTGTTGTCTGAGTACTAGTGCTACTAGACATAGTCCTAGAACCTTTGCTACTACTACTACTACTACTACTACTGAAAGTACTTTGATAAATATTCTCATTATAATGAGGATTGGTACCATTTGTATATTTCATACACAATTCATCAATTGGACACTCCACAGTTTTAGAATGGTAATTTTCCAGACTGACCCAAAATGGATCAGATCTTCGAGTATTATTAAAAAAAGGTATTTCACTACCTAAATCAATTCCAACAATTTTGTAAATCTTATCCTCAAATTGGCAGCCTTGATTCGATTCAATAGCAAATAAATTAACATTTCTTGAACATTGCCAAACTCGGATGAAGAGGTGATCACTCATATTATCTAAATTTTATAAGATATTAATTATTACAAAGTTGAAATATGATTTAAGAATTTTTATCAAGATCCATTAATTTCATTTTTCTCATAATCCACTGGGAGTTGTATTTCTAAAATACCCGTCCGTCTGGATTCGATAATTAAGTCCATATTACTTCCCATATATAGTGGATTCGATGGTCCATTATTAAATGATGTCCTTTAGTTTCTATCCAAATCCTATGCCACCCACTGAACGAATTATTTAAATCCAGAAGTGGTATGGATAGAAGGGATTCTAATTTTCCTGGATATTCTACTATGACGTCACAATAGCAAGTAAGCTTTAAGACATACAGGATTAATAGATAATTTACTAAATCGTATTACGAGTACTTTTCTAACAACGATCTTTGTTTACCGACTTATTATAAAACACAACAACAGCTATATTTTATATATATCTAAAATAAATATAATTAATTTAAATAAAATATATGAATTTTAAAATTCACCTTTATTAATCCATTTTATACTTTTTTTATGGTCATCTTCATATTATGTTATTTAAATATAATCTAGTATTGATCATTCTTAATTGAAAGTTATAATTCTAAAATCCATCAAATATTATTATAATATTTATAATACCAAAATTGATATTATAGATTTTCATTAAATTCAGCAAATTTGATATTATTCCTAAAACTGGATTATCAACTTTGCTACTATATAAATTTAGTATTTAGAAAAATAAAAATACTCGCAGTCCAAAAAATCAACACATGATTTACTATGAAAATTTTTAAATATTTCAATAAATTTTGAAAAAAAGGGAGCTATAATGTTTATTATTTGCTTAACCATTATCTATTATTAAATAAATATAATGATAAAAATTTTCTAATAATCAAACGAATTTTCTACTGAAAAATATATATTTAAATGTTGACTTTGATTAAGTATGAATGACCAGAAATAAACTTATAATTAATAAATTAACTTAAATATATCAAGGTATTATAATTCCATAATAAACGTTAATGATGGTTGAACTACAAAATATTAATATTGATTGCTTGAATTTATGTTAAGTGTAATTTGGAAACATTTTTTAAATCATTGATTATCTAATACTAGCTGTTCTATTACTCTTCATTTTTTCAAGTTAAAATATTTTTCATTTCTATAATACTATATATTAAATATATTAATATATTGAATATAAAATAATATACAATTATATAATTTGAAACATTTTTAATTTTGGTTACCTAAATTGATTAAAGAGTTAAGCTATTATAAATAATTTTTTTTAGAATTATTTAATATTTATCTAATTTTATATGTTTTTATTATACTAATAGAAAATAATAATATCAAAACTTATAAAATTATTTTTGATAGTTTTATACAATATATATTGTAATATTTATGATATTCTTATTGATATTTTGAAAATTAAATCAATTATAAATATAATATATTAATTGCAATATCAACAATAATTGATATCATATTATGGTAGTAAAATCTTTTTTAATATATTATAATTCAATAAAATTTTTATCTAGAAATTGATTAGAAGTGAATATAACAAATAATGTATAAATCATTGAATACTAAAATTTAATTTGAAATAATAGCATATAATTATATAACAACTATGATTTAGATTAAGCCTATATTAAATCTATCTTTCAATTTGTGTTAATTATAAGTTCATAATCTCAAACAGTATCAATACTGAATAAAAAAATGATTAATATCAAATGTAACATTGTGAACTTTGATATTATCATTTTTGAGCTACTTTGTTTGATATAGTTACAGATTTGTTTGAAGGGGCATTTTTTCCAATAGTAAATGTTACATTATTAACAAAGTCCAGTGTTCATCTAAGTTACGAGGTGGATTACAAAATATATCCAAGTCAATATTTGCTAAATTTAATCCCATTATATATAATACTTCACCATTTTGATGGCGTCCAATAGGAGCTTTAACAGAACAAATACTCACATAGCTAGAATATTTATAGATATGGTGATTTATATTCTTATTCATTTTAAAAAAATTGTTTTAGTATTTGTTATATCATTTGGTATTGATATAAAATTGTATTTTGTACTATTTTTATAGCAGATAGTTAATATTCAATTTAATATAACCACTTTTTAATCAAAGCATGTTAAGAAATAATTTTAGATAAATATAAAATTAAATTCAATCAAATTTTGTTTTATACTAGATTTTTTTAATTTATTTCCTAATTTTACTATATAAATTATCAATTTATTAAATATTATCATAAATAATGTTTTTACATTGAAAAATATATTAACTAAAATTCGATATATTTTAACAAATATAAAACTAAATTATATTTATTGTCATACTAGTGAAAAATTATCATATAATTTTATTGTCAAGTAAATTCTTTTAGAAATAATTGATTCAAACAAGTATTATATTAATAAAACTATTTGGAGTTTTGTCAAACTCAAGAATATTCATTGTTTGTTTTCAAGTGTTTGGTAAATAAAAAATGACCCTGACAACAAGTATAATCAGTCGAGATCATTTTCAATATTTTAATTTTTATTTTTAATGTTTTATAAAAATTTATTCAGAATATCTCAAATACATTTCTACAAAATCTTAATCCTAGTTATTCGAATAGGAAATTTACATTTATGTGACAAATTATACATATAATCATAACAGATTCAAAATTTTACCAAATTAAAATTGAAAAAATAAAAATAGTGCAAAGGTTATAATTGATTATATAATAGAAAGATGATAATTTTATCATAGAAAGTATAGGTCAAATATAATATTGTTAGTATATTCTAAAATTCTTATAACAGATTGTTTGTATACATTTCTTAATGTATAAAATTGGTATATAAATGTACTCATAGTTTGTATTTACAATGTTTATTTTGAAATCATTATCGTACTATATTGGAAATAATTTAGCCAACGATAAAATTTTCCAATATTTTAAACAAACATAGTGCCAAACACCAAAGCCAATAAACCAATTTGAATTAATGTTGATTTAGAATGTGAGACACCATGGTGATTGGAATATTTTGCACAAATTTCTTCAATAGGGCAAGCTCTGTTAACATATTCCTTGGCGTTGAGCGGAACCCATTGATTTGCACTTGAGAAGGTACGGTTACAGGTTACTACATTACCTAATTCTACACCAATTAAGTCTATAATCTCGTCATTCCACAAACAACCAATATCAGACTTATGACCACAAAGTGTAACGTTACGAACACATGAAAAAGCGTAAACCCTAGGCTCTTGATTCATTTTAGTCAGGTTAATACAAATAGTAATATATGCTATTAATGGTTATAAATATTCCAAAATTGCAATTTTTAAATTTTATAATAATGGTTTATATATTCACTTTTTCTTCTACTATGTTACGATTTATATTATCTTTACTAGTAGATATTCTCATTACACTGATGGTCACATTTTAACTCCTTGCCTCAAAAACAGGATATATTTTGGAAATTTCACATTTTGAGAAAACATTTAATGAATTTGAAATATTTCAATCATTCAAGTTTGCCAAATAAATCAGCTCCTCCATCCTCTTCAACTTCAACTTCATACTATCTTCTATAATTTACTCACCTTTTAGGCTATTTGCCTATTATCTTGTTACTTATTACAGGATTCCTTTCCCAGATGTAGGTTACTCTCCTAGCAAATTAATTATAAGAATTTTAATTTTTCGCAGTTAAGGAATATACTTATTGTTAAGGTAATATATCTTGTTAGATCTTTTTGTTATTTAAATTGAGATCATTGTCTATAATTTTACTATATAAAATCGGTATCTTAATCACTTGGATACTAAATATTTTTATTAAAACTAAAATTGCAAAGATGAAGTAGTTTTAATAAATCCTTTCATTAAAATTAACATTTTCAAATCGCCAAGATTAAATCTTGCTTCAATCTCTTGATCAAGAACTTCGCTAATTTAATATATGCTAAGAATATTCTTTTTTGCACAGGTCGAAAGTTTTTCCAAAGAGTTATAATTATGATTTCACACCACAAATATAAGGATTGAATATTAATTAGTTTGATATATAGTTTTAAATATAGCCTTAAAATTGGCATAGTGAACTTTGATTTGAATATTTTTCGATGAAAATAGTGAAAGTAGATTGAATAGTTAACTACATATCAAACATTATTGAAAAGAATTATTTCGACTTTTGGTTTATGGATTTGATTCGTTCGAATATGATTGTTTCATTTGACATTTAACAAATGATTATGATGAATATTCAATTTAAATTATAAATTTATAACTATATATCTAAGGAAGATTATTCATATAAATTGATTATCATAAATTGACAATAATAAAAATTTTGAAAAATATTATATAAATGATTTTGTAATTAATTCTATATAGTATGTGCTTATATTTATGTTTTATATAGTGACAATAAAATTCAAAATAATTATATATATTCAAAATAATAATAATTATCAATGATATAAAAATTCAATATATTAAATTTTAATCAAAGATTAAGGAAAAATAATTTTATTATTAAAATTAATATCTTCCTCCTTTATGAATAATAGAACTTAATATTAATAATACTTATTTAACCCTTTTATATAGTATTTTATAACCTATTTTAATTAACTTTTAAATTCCAAAATATAATATTATAATAATATTAAATTTATAATTTTATTATTTATTTAAAATAATTTTATATTTATTTATCTAATTTATATAATTATATTTTAAAAACCTTTTATTGTTAATAATTATTTATAACTCAATATAATTAATTAATATTAAAATATTTTTTAATTAATTTTGGCAATATTTTAATATTTATTTTTTTTAAAATTAATAATCATTATTAATATTACTCTAAAAAATAATATAATATATTATGACAAGTTATCTGATAATTTAATATCATCTAATATAATATTATAACAATATTTGAATAATTATGATTTATTGAATAGTTTAATAATAAACTAAAAATTTATTAATTAAATTAATAAATAATTTGTCTAGAATATATAAATATAAAAATATATAAAATAACTTAAATTTAAAATAAAAATTAAATATAATATTTAGGGAATATATTTTTGTTAATTTTGTGATATGGTTTAAGAACTTAAAATAATAAAAATATTTAATATATTGTATGAATTTTGATATTTTAATAAGAAGTGAACCTATATTAAAAAGATTTATATAGTCTAGTTTTATGATTTTATAAAATAATTTTTGATATTGATTTAAATATGTATAGTTAATATCTTCTAGTAAAGTTTAATGTTTACAATTAAAAAAAATATAGGTTAAATGAATAAATTATGGTTAACTTTATAGTAGAACTTTGAAGAAAAAGCTCGCTCCCAGGTGGGCTTGAACCACCAACCTCCCGATTAACAGTCGGACGCGCTAGCCAATTGCGCCATGGAAGCTGTCTGGTTTTGTTACAATTGTTACCTGATTAATATCTTTCCTCGCTGCAATTCACTACCAAGTATTTGATTAACCAAATTAGGTCTTATCAACATTTTACCAGTCCACGTTTGAGTGACCTCATTGTTACTCAGTTGTTGCATACTTATGCCTACATATTTTAGTTATAAGAAGGACATGATTCTTTCTCTTTGATTTCTCTTTTTCTTTACCTCTCCTATTTACCTTTCTTCTTTTTTACACAAATAAACCTTTTGCCTACTTCCAAGACCGTACCTTTAGTATACTCAAGCTGCTGCCTATAGTCCACTTGAGTTATCTTCCATTATTCATTCTATATACGTTCATATTGATATTTTTATAATTCCATCTTTTTAACATGTCTGATCCTAACGCCACCACTATTGCTGCTGGTCTAGTCGCTCTTTGCAACGCCCCGTTTACAAGTGATCAGGGCCGGATAGCCAGAGAATTGATCATCGGTAGTTTACCCCAGCTGGTAGGTGCCATGCTTCACAATCTGGCTTACAGAATGGCTGTGTCAGTGTCCTCGATGACCTTCCAAGAGCTAATAGCCGTGACAGATTTAATTAAATCATATCAAATATAAGAATAAAATCTTCAATTAATATATAATTTCAATTATCCATTTCTATTCATGTGTCTTTTATTTACTTCAAAACTTTTCATTCATTTTATATAACACCTTATTTATCAAGATCACTCAATCACTTTTAATTTAACAATTTTAAATCAATTTAATTCAAATTGAATAATATTCAAATTTTGTATAATGTAATAACATTTATCAAAAAATCTGAATTATAATGTTAAATGAATATTTTGAAATAATTAATTTTTATTGTATTATATTCAGTTTAATGATAATATATATACTGTAATAAGCAAATTATTTATATTCAACATAAGGTTTAATAATTTATGATATTTAAGGATATATCATTGATTTTCACTTTAAATAAAAATTTATTATGAATGATAAAATTTTAATTGATTTTATATATCAATAGCAAAATATTAATACATTTCAAAATTAATATAAAATCCTAAAAATCAATAACTGTAGTTTGATAGTTTTATTATATCACATTTAATATCAGTTTAAACAAATAAAATATCATAACAATTAATATGATAATTTGATATTATCATCTAAATTTCAAAAACAATTGATATCAATTGAATAAAAGACAAGTTTAGATTAGATAATCTGATAATCAAATATTTCAAATGTTAAATTTTAATATAAAATTAATACTAAATTGATAATAGATCAATTAAGATTTATATCTGATATAAGAAATATTTGATGTATTTGATTAATAAAGGGAACAAAATTAAGAATTAATTCAAATTTTTCAATTTCGATACTCATGTGACAATTTATTGATGAATATATCTGATGAAATTGATAATTTTGGTTAACTTGAGGATAATCATTATTCAAGGTTTTAATAATAAAAATAACAAAATTGATAATAAGCCATTTGAATATTTGATATATTGGGTAAAGAATGAGTAAAATTTTATTATTATGAATATTTATATTTGTATTTTTTAATTGTGTTATAGACAAAATATATCAAAATTGAAGTTAATTGATTACAACTTAGATTGTCAATAATTTAATTTTCGTTGAATTTTAAAAATGCTCCCATAGCGCCTAGATATCCTTCATGTCTTAGGAAGAGCGCTTTCATATTTCCTTTAGACCAGAAATTGATGGCGTATGAGAGTGTATTCATGGTAATAGGATGTCCTAAATTATTATTATGATCAATATCTAAAATTAAAATAAATAATTTTTAACTTTACCTCTAATAAAAAATCCACCAAAATAAATATATTCAATATTATGAGCTTTGGCATTCAAGTAGGCAATTTGACCAATATTGTTACTGACCATATAGAGTAGTGAGGCACAAATATCTTGGGGCTTGAAATTGGGCTTAGTTTCTTGTGTTGATAATCTCTGTTCGGAATTAGGTTGAGTCGACGTTGTCTTTGATGATAATAGGTTTTTTCTAAATACTTTCCCCATAGAGCTGGCAATTGTCGTACTTTTAAGTCCGATTTTAGAATAATCAGTACCATAAATATCTCCAACGAGTAAATCCTATATAATATTAAATACCAAAGGAACGTAATAATATAAAAATATATGTTTTACTTACAACATTGGTATTGTGACCTTCTTTACTTAATTCTAACATTTCTGTTAAGTTGATTAATAATCTATGGAATATATCATATCAATATAATACAAATTACCATCAAAACTCGTACAATCTGTTAGAAGAGATAGTAGTCCCCAAAATGTACCACCTCCTAACTACATAAATTGATTAAATAACTGAACCATAAATTACCATATATAAAAGCTTACTGATGTACCACTAATTCTTTCAAAATCATTCTCTCCTTTAACTTTGATAATACTGTCAAACAAACTTATTTAGCTAAAAGTTATAATATTTATAGATTTTGATATTACCTAACGCCTGATCCAATATTAACCAACTATATTAAAAATATTAATTAATTTATATACCTATACATATATATGATCAAAACTTACCAGATATGGATATTGATTTTTAGGAGGTTCATAAAACTTCATAGGCTCTTGGTGGCTGTAAGTGAAGACCTCTAAAGGCACTTCACGAATAAAGAAATCCACACCTATATCAACATATATGAGTTAACAAAAACATTTTTGAAGTAAATTTAATTTACCTTTGATCAAACAGAACATTTCGTCCTCCTTCTGAATTTGAACATTCAACTCCTTTTCTAGTCGTTCTTGAAAGAGGTGAGCGCCACCGCCGGTTGCGACGATAGTAGGAGGTTCAGAAGAGCCTTTAGGATTTAAAGGGAATAGTGTTTTTAAAAAATTAATCAACTGATCCAAGTCATCCGTTGGAAATTTGGCGAAATTTAAATGGCTTTCTTTACCAACCTGATTATCTTCAGGAGAGTCGACTTTGTCGTAGTATACTACCTTGGCTAAAGAGCCTCCAATCTACAGATATCAAATTAGTTAAATTTATTAATTTCATAAATAAATTAGAATTACATCAATGGCTACATAAGTAGAATCAAAGTGGTGGTTAGGTAAATTAATTCTTTTACCATCACTCGAGAAGCACTCATTAATAATTTTAGCACCTTTTGAATTAACAAACATATTAATTCTATATTAAATTATTAATCTTTATTGAAAATTTATAAGAGGAAAGAATAGGATTAAATAGTAGTCAAATCGAGAACATGTTAAATTGGGATATTAAATGAACTGATTATGGTTTGAAAATAAAAACATTAAATTTGTTGTGTAGTTTCTACACACATTGAACAATTTGAGATTTTGTTTCCACCTCATTAATATTGAATAAATATTATGGCATTATATTAGAATATTTAAAACACAAATTTTATCTATGATTTTCCAGATTGATTTTTTATAATTTATCACTATTTTAGGGTCTTATATATTATATCTATATCAAAATCTACCTATCTGAATATCAAAATTGATTAAACTATCGAATCTAATCTCATATTAAATTTAATCAATAAATAAAAATTCAATAAATATCGCAATTAATTTTGGCATTTATTCTTCCAAATAGAATCGGATTTTTCCGGTTTTCAAGCAATTTATCAGGGTAATATAAATTGATATTTTGAATAATTTAATATATAATTAAAGAAATCAAATATAATTATAGGACCAGCTTTAATATAATTATAATATTAATTTATATAATTTATATAAATAATAAATTTCCAATTAATTATAATTTAATTATCAATTTTTGATTCACTTGAATTTATGTAACTTGGAATAATTTAATTACCGAAGATTTCCCAGAATTTCCATTGGTTCTGAGAATGTAAATCATTATCTAATCAAAGTCTAGTAAACTATTACTCGGAACTCAGATACTTGAATATTATTTAATAATAGATTTTAATTTGAGAAAATCTAGGAATAAATATACTTTTGTCATACTTGGTCAAATATAAATAATAATGACTATATGCTTGTATTTGAAATATTTGAATAAAATAGTAACTTATTAAAAATCTTTTTTATAAATAAAGCTAAATTTGTTAGAATTATATAAACTAAGGTTGAATTTAAATTTTATTCAGTTTCTAATATAAAACAATAATTTGATATAAGAGAAATCAATATTCAACTTAAAAAAATAAATAAGATTAAAAAAGGTACTTGAATTAATAAAAATAATATTTCATATAATATATAATACTTGAAAAAAGTTTTTTTTAAATATAAAAACAATTGATATGTTAGATCAAAACTCAATTATATATATTATGGCTTTTAAACCTTATTATAATAACATAATAAAACAGTTATTTTTCAAGTTATTATTATTACTTCAAAATACTCTTAATTAATATATATTTAGTTTTTACAAAATATAATTTTTAATAAAATTTTAAAATAATATAATTAATGATTTATATTAAAAAACCATCTTTTAATAGTTAGTAATTATTTTATATATAAAATCATGATTTATTTAAAAAAATTAAAAGTTATTAAATAAAAAAGATAAAACTTGTAAAATTATTTACAAAATAATTTGACGAAAAAAGGTAAAATTACTATTATGATTATCGTATAAAAGATTAAAAATTAATATAATTAAATTATTAATTTATTATATTAACTAACAAATATAAAAACAAAAATTTCAAGAAATAAAAAATATCATTTACTAGAAACTGCTAATAATATTTAGTCTATAATAATTAATTATCTATTAATTATTCACTATATATACTGACTGGTGTAAAAAATCTGAATTTAAATTCTATATATCAAAAAATTAATATAAATTAATTTTAATTTTACCGAGCTTTAATGAATTTATTTTATTCTTTATTTTATTATTCTTATTAAAATATGTCAAAATATTACCAAAAGGATTTATTAATAATTTGATTAATAAATAATAAAGTGTATCAAAATATTTACTTTTATTATGATATTAAAAATTATAATTAAATTTAACAAAAAATTTTTAAACAAGATTTTAGCTTTTGAAAAACAATTAAAAAAATATATCTTATTATTATCAAAAAATAAAAAAAATTATTTTAAAAATATAAAAAATTTACTATTATAAAAAGTGCCTATAAATATATCAAAAAATCAACTTTAAAAATATTAATTTTAATTTAGTCTGGATTTAATTTAAAATTCAATATTTAATAAAAATTTCCTATAAATTAGAATTGTCGGGTGTTAACACTGACAACAATGGGCTTTACGAGCTTAAACGGGGAATCGCCAGTGGTAAACGATAAATTACCACGTAATTAAGGGAAATTATTGGGGTTCACCAAAGTAGGTGAAAATGACTTGTTACGAATCGGGTTCTTTGAATAAAGTAAATATCTCACGCTCGTCACGACTCAACACTTTTGTGAGGGCTACGAGAAAAACTTAGAGACGGTATACTTTTGAAAATGAAGATAGAAGATGTGTTTATTAGTTTGCTTGTGATAATCTTATATTAGGTTCCATTGTTGATTTTTGTGGACATGAACAACTTACGGGCAGAAAGTAATAGGATCAACTAGTTCATGGGGTGTGATATCTCCAATGTGACTTCTCGAATCCTGCGGTAATCGGAGTTTCTTGAGTAATTGACAGGATTATTCTCCATCAGAATATATATTTAAAATATTTAAAAAGATAAATCACCTATATATATAATATTTAATAAATTGAATAGTTATATATTATAGATATTATTATTTTATATTCTTTATTTCATATTTAATAATATTATGTTTTTATATTATATATATTAATTTCTTTAAAAGCAATATAATCTTTATATTTTTTTTAAATTAATATAGGAAATTTAAAAAAAATATATTAAAAAGATTTTATTTTATTAATTTCAATTGATATTGATTCTTAATTTACAATATATATTTACTTTATTATCAACTTATATTAAAATATATATATATATATATACTAGCCCATAAAAGTGAGTCAAAAAATTATAATTATATATATTTTTATCAATAACTTTATTAATTCTTAATTAAATTAATTTAAACTAAAATATATAATAAATTTATATTATTTATTTATAATTAAGTATATTTAATCTAATTATATTAACTTTTAGTTGATATATTAAAATTTACATTTTTCCTAAGATAAGTTATAAATTTGTGTGTTTTGGTAATAGAAAGAAAATTAAAACTTAATATATTTATTTTTTGCTTTTCTAACTTCCTTAAGTTTATAAGGTATAAAGTTAACTAACTTCTTATATTAAGAAGGATTAATTTTATTTTAAGCTTTTTAAAAATATTCTTAAAGCTTATTTAAATTTTTACTAATGGGAAAGCTTTAATTATTTTTTTAACTAATTTTAAAGATATTTAACTAAATTATAGTTAAGGGATTAAAAAAACCACTTTATAGCTATTATTTTATTATTTTAAAACTATTAGGTAATAGAAATAATAGTATAGCAAAAGGTATTTTCTTATTAAAAAATAATATCTGATTTATTTAACCTATATTATTTAATAGTTTGTTTAATTTATTATCAAGAATATTTAAGTACATTTTAATATTAATTCCCTTATTAACTTTATAAAAATACCTTACACTAAAAGATATCATATATTCTTAAATTATAATTAACTTACTATTATATTTTTGGGATAAAATAATATAACACTTATAAAATTATTTTTTTTTAAATATCTAGCTTTTTCATTAAATTTATTAAAATATATTTTTGTTTTATTAAATTAAATAACTTTACTCTAATTAATTTTAATTTAACTTTAATAGTGACATTTAAACTCTTACTTAGCTTTATAATAAGATTTTTTTAGTTATTGGTGTTTTTTTTAAAATGCAAATGATATTTATTATAATATAAAGTATATATAATTATAAGTATAATGGTAAAATACCAATATAGTGTAAAAGAAAACTATAATATAAAAGTAATATGACATAAAATATAATACTATTATATAACTATAGTGTGTAAATATAAACAAAATTTAATTAAGCTTTGAACTAAAATAAATCACTGAAATATTAAGATTTATATTAGATAATATTAATATACTATAATATTGATAAAATATAGTCTTAAGTTTAGAAATAGTAAAAAGATAAAAAATAGTAAAAATTGAGAGGAAAAAGAGAAACCTAGTTTATTAAATAATTCAATGCTATTTATATTATTAATTTAGTTATAAAAGTATAAATTAGTTATATAATCTATAGTTAATTGAATTATAAAGAAATATATATAAGAATTTAGAGAACTAGTCTTTTAACAATAATAATATTAGTACTAATTAATATTTTTATATAATTTCATAATT
>JNEM01016825.1:0-16723 GCA_000697335.1 Conidiobolus incongruus B7586
AAATTATTATATATATATATATATATATATATTAAAAATATATAACCTTCTATTTATTTTGTATATTTCTGTTCATTTATAACTAATAACTTGTTTGAAAAATTAAAAATTAAAATATTTCCCATAACTTTAAATTTAAGATAATAATATTTTTATTTAACCATTAATTTTCAAAATTAATTTTTAAAAGTTATTTAATATCAAGTAATAGATATTTCAAATATATTTTTTTAAACTATATAATTTATTACCTTTTGAAACTATATTAATGTCTTGTATAATATAACAATTGCAAATACTGAAATAACTAACTATTATAAATATAATCATTAATCTTTTTTGATTATATTTTCTTCCATTGATTTTGCACAATTCAATATATTTCAATAAAAACAATAACCTATAATCTCTCTATAAATATAATAATACCTTATTCTGATGTGAATAATAGATATATGTTTAACAGGTTATATTTCGAAGTTTAATAATTTAAATTTTTTGATATATTAAATTGTTGAAAAGTGATTTCACATTATGAGTAATTCAATGTCTTATTGAGATGTTAAGCTATTTCCCATATAATATTTTGTAATATTATTACCATATATCATAATATGGTTATATCATCCACTAAAAAGATATGTATAGTTCTAAAGGAAATTAGACTATTTCAAAGAAACAAACTTTATAATTTAAATATATTTTTCTGTCATTCGAGGTGTTTTTATTCATGAGTTTCTGAATTACAAAAATTAAGTTTTTTAATTTATTTTGAATTCAATAATATACACCTATATTTCGAAACTTTAAATTATTTACTCCCTAGAATAATTAAAATAATCACGATGGATTTAAATATTTATGGAGGAATTGATATTAAGATTTCATAATTAAAATACAATCTGTAATAAGGGAATGAACTTTTACCATGATTTGAGATATCTTAAATCAAAAACTATATTTTTTTATAATTCAATAGCCTTTCTTTTATACAACCTTTATGATATCATTAAATATATTACATAGATTAGTGTCTCGATTTTTATATTTATTAATAAACTACGTAATGATAAATTTATAACACTAAACTCTAGTATTATTATTGATCAATATAAAAATAATAACTTTAACACTTTAAAATATGAATATATACAACACCTCTCCACATTATTACTACATCTCTGTTATATTAATTCTAACACTAAATTAGATCAAACTTTATAAGATCACCTAAAAATTGATTTATTGAATTATATTGTAGAAATCGGATTGTAAATAGGAAGATCACAATCTCTACAAATAATTTAATATATTCTTGAAAATAGAAAAAAATTTATTTTGTAAAAATATAACTTAAGAACTTCTTTTTGAAAGAATTGTCTGAGTGAGAGACTAAGGTTAATATTATTACTGTAATTGTTTATTATGAGAAAATTGAGGCGTATACCATTCTTTCTAGAACTCATTTAATCAATGGCTGATTTGATCTGGTTTCTTTTTAAGTGTTAAATAATGGTGAGACAACATGATAATAATTTACCCTTCAACCTTCTATAATCTTAGTCCCTTTCCAAATAAATACTCTTTTTTAAAAAAATTACAAAATGTTTTTGATTTGAAACGGTCGGTGAAATAATAAAATTGAGTTGAATTGTTATATTAGTTTTGATATTGAAAATTTCCCAATATATTCAATTGTTTTTAAACCCTGATGTACTAATTATAAATAACCTAGATTATTTATATTTTATTTATTGATATCCAACTGAGTGTGTTAGTAATCAATGATGATAGTCATATTCAATATATTTATATTATTCAACAACTCGTATATTTTATATATTTAGAAATTTTATTGATCCAAGTCTTCAAGTTATAAATCAGTACATATATGAGGATTATTACTTTATTTCCAAATCATCCTGCATTGTAAATAGAAATAGTACTACAAATTGGTCATAATTACCATCCAATACTCCGAGTACTAATAGTTACGACATTTATGAAAGCATTTCAAAACGAATAACCTCCTTGCCTTGTACATTTAATATTCGGTTATAAGCCACCATTTTACATTTTTCCTTCTAAATTTTAGTTATTAGTAATTTGGGCTTTAGTGTGGTAATTCAGATTTGAGCTGAATAAATGGTAGTGTTTGATGAAATAGACTACTTTAGCAGGATTAGATGATCTGGAATATGTGTGATTGATATCTACGATTTTATCTGTTTTTGTTATAGTGACTATTTTATTATTAGATAGCAAATAAATTAGGAAATCAGAAGCCTATAAAACGTCTAGAATTGATTATTATTCACAATATTCAATTTGAGAATTCAAAGTTAATTGCAAATATGATGATATCATGAGGATATGCGAGAATTAACAGAAATAGATATATCAGTTTTCAGAATCCTATTCCAAAAGAATGGATATTTTTGAATAGACGTAACTGTTATTGTGGCAATTAGCTAATTGGAAGTGATTGTGTGAATAATTTGAATAACTCAAGTTGCAATAATTTGGATCAAACTAAATATTTATTTTGATATAAGAAATGTCAAATTTTTTAATTTCTGATTTTTCAAACATATTGATAGCTTTGAAAAATTAATTATTTATAAAATATATAGGAGAATTAATATTTTAAAATATTTTTATTATTTATACTTATTTTTTATTAAAACATTTTAATTAAAAATTTGAGGTTAGATTTAAATATATTTTAATTAAATAATAATTATCCAAAGTTTTTTATTTTAGTATTATTAAAACTTAACCATAAATACTTTAAAATCTTTTAATACTTTTAATTAGCTTAAAAAAATAATATTTTATCCAATCTATCGTTTATTACTTTATATATTTCTTTAAAGTTAAAAGGGATATTATTTTAAATTTACCTATATTTATAAAAATAATTTATATTATTATTCTATAATTAATTAATAAAATAAAAAAATATTTTTCAAATAACTTTAATATTTTGATTTAAGAGTTATTTATGTTATTCAATATATATTATATAAATATATCATATATAATTAAATTATAAACTTAGACTAATTGAAAGAAATATATAATAAATATCTTATTATTAAACCAAAATATAAAAGAAAATTAAAATAATTATATCTTAATAAAATTTACTAAATTATTACCAAAAGCAAAAATTTTAAAAATTAAAGATTATATTATAATAATCTTGAATAATATTATATCTGTCTCTTATACACATCTTTTAAATTTTACAAATTTATAAAAATAATCATATAATTTTATCAATAATAAATTATAATATATTGATTAGCTAATGAATTTATTAAATTAAATTTATATAATTATTAGGATATATTAATTAGTTATATCTTATTTATAATATGTTTAATATAATTAATTAGAACTTATTTATTTATCATTATTTATAATAATAGAATTCAATATAATAATTAATTTAACTCAATTGAATTAAAATTATTAAAAACTATAAAAATAAAACTTATATAACCAAACTATTTTTTAAAAAGCTTTTGGATTATAATTATATTATTGGAATTATATTATTTATAATTAAATCTTCTATTCTATTTTAATATATTTTTATTTCATTTATGAATAATTAAAGAATATTTTTTATAATTATTAAATAAAGTTTATATTCAATATATTTTAAAACTAAAAGAAATAAAAAAATTTGATTTTATAATATTAATTAATATCAGGGAGAATATATAATTAAAGTTTTCAAAATATTATAATGAAATTTAATTATTCGGAATTTTTTAAAAATAAAATTTAATAAATATTTTGATATAAATTATATATAAATAATAAATTTATATAAAATTAATAATCTATCATTATTAAGATTTTTTTGCTATATTATTGGCAAAATTTTTAACACTTAAAAAAGAGTTTTTTATTACAGGTTAAATTGGATATTTTGTAAATTGATTATATTTTTTTATTAAGCTTTTTTTATATAAGCTGATTTTTTAATTATCTAATAAAACTATAATTATATAAGTTTTAATCTAGAATATATATTAAAAATAATATTTCTTTCTAGTTATTTTGATTGAAGAAATTTGAAAACTTTAGATTTGTATTTTATGATTAATATTCAAAATAAAATACTTTTAAATTATATCAAAAATATTAATTATAAATAATTTTATTTAAAAAAACAATATAGAGTTTATTATTCATTTATTTCTTTTAACAAAAAAATTAATATAGCATATATTATTATTAATTTTTTCAATAATTAATATTTCTATTTAATATAATATTAATTTAAAATAATTTATAAAAGTGGTTAATTTAAACTAATCTAGTATTAAGATTTATATTTTGATTAAGGATTATAAAGAAAAGTTTAATATTCATTAATTATAATAGTTTGCTATCAAACCATTAACTTCTAGTTATATCAAAATAAGTTTTATTTATCGATAATTATTCTAGTCTTTTAAGTTTTAATTAAATTATAAGTTATTTTTTTTATATTTTTATTAATTTAATTTAAACTTTAATATATATAAATTAATAATAAAACTAATATTAAAATACTTTAATAATTGCTTAATTAAAATAAAATAATATCTTTTAATATAATTTTATTTCGTTTTAATAATTAAAAATTATAATTAAAACTATTATTTAATATTTTTAAATTTTAAATAATTTCTTTCTAAAATTTAAAATAATAAACTTAATAATAAATAATGGATTGAAATATTATTTTATTATCAAAGGTTATTTATATATTTATATAGTTTTATAAAATCTATAGTTAAATGTTATTAATATTAAAATTTAAAATTTTTAATCATTATTATTTTATTTAAGCATAATTAAATTAAATAAATAATTTTACAAAGATAATTTTTTAATCAAAAAAGTTATTATATATAAATATATATATTTTAAAACTATATAAATTTCTATTCATTAAATATATATTTTTTATTTAAAGCTAATGATTTATTTGAAAAATCAGAAATTAAAAAATTTCTAATTATTTTATATTTAAGATAATAAAATGTAAATTTTAAACTTTAATAAAAATTTATTTAAATATTAATAATTTGCTAAAAATATAGTAAAAAGTAATTAATTTTGAAAAAGAGTATTAATGAATTATTATATCTTTATTTATATAAATTATATATTCAAAGTTAATTTATTTTCAACCTCAAAAAAGTGTTATTTTTTAAACTTAAAAGTAATTGAGATTTTTTCATTAAAGCAAATTATATAAATTTCAATCATATAAACAAAATAAATTATTAATGATTCAATGTAGGAAGTTAATTTCTATGAAAATTAGGTAAAAGATTTTTGATTATTAGTTACTTAGTTCAATAATATTTAACATAAATATCTTATAAATATTATTCTATAATTAATGGTCATAATAATAATAAAATTAACAAATGAAAATAATTATTGAAATCATAAATATCAAATATCTGAGATTTTGTTTTTTAGTTTCATATTATTAGTTTTAATTTTATGAAGTTTAAAAAAAGTATATAAATCAGTAATATAGCACAAATACTATAGAAGATAGAATTAGGGTTAAAGAAGTTTTATTGAATTAATAATAGTTAATATTTATTGATTACTGACGAAATGTAATTTGGCCAAAAAATTTCTCGAATTGAGGTAATTTGGCCAATCCTTCAAAGTATGAAATCACATTGGGGTACTTTTGTCTAGTTTCGGGACTGATAACTTGAGTCAAGCCAAGAACAAGGTTGCAAAAGGTGTTGATATCCGCAATAGTCACTGTATTACCAACCAAGTACTTTTTTCCATCTAAAACCTTGTTCAAATATTCTAAATTTCTGTTGATTTGACCTTCGAATCCAGCAGCAATAGCTTGATCGTTATTGGGATTGAAATATTGGGGAAGGAAGACACCAAGAATAGGTCCAATTAAACTAGATTCTCCAAATAGGATGTATTGCATAATTTGTGACATTTCATTTTTGTTAGTTCCAAGTAAGGTAGTATCAGATTTGGCATTGGCAACTATTCAATATTAGTATTATGAAATCTCAATAGTTATGATTAACCTTACCATGGAAGAGAATAGCAGCACTTTCACTGAGGAGAAGACCATCAGAAGTCTCAAGGCCAGGAGATTGGCCTAAAGGGAACTTCTGAATGTATTCAGGAGTACGAGTATCGACACCAACTTGGAATCCAGGGGTGGTTTCAAGTTCAATTCCATTGAATTCAGCAGCGATCAAAGCTTTGACAGGGCGAGCGTTGTGTTGAGTAGGACCGTATAATTTCTAAGCAATTTATTAATTACGTATATTAAGGTATAAAATCATATTATTCTTACTCCAAAAGCCATTTTTAATTCTTAATAATAATCAATGTTATTGTGATATAGTTATTGCTGTTATCAACCGTGACTATTTATACCATAGTTGAATGATTTAACAAAATCAAAATTGGTGATATAAATTTAGTTTTTGCATATTTAAAATTTTTGATTAATAATACTAAAGTTTTTTATAACTTTTGTGTTCGTAAATTTTCTCATGAAATAATTTCATTATATCACCTTTATGGATAGTAATTAATCATCAAAGCTCAAAATGATTGAACTTCATATTATTAGAATTATATTTATGTCACTTGCGCTTTTAGTAAAATATTTATTTACCTAAATTATACTATATTCTAATATAGCAAATTGATGAATCTATTTTGAATAGATTGAGAATTTGATATTTTTAAAAAATTGCTTGATTTTCAAAAATAATATATTTAAATTAATTTCGTTCGGGTTATTAGCCAAATAAATCGAATCTTATGTACAAATTTGAAATTAGAAAATTATTACTGTTTGTCAGAGTTAAATATTCAATAAATTTTGCATATACTACATTTTCTTATTTTAAATTATGTACATTATTTCATTTATTTAATCACTGTCTATTTTATTAGAGAGTATATGGTATATATTATATTTCACTCAATAGATTTAATCAAAATTGAAACCACAATTCAAATCATTATTTCATTTACTATCTTCATTATTTATATTATATATTATATATTATATATTATCTTCAATCAATGAAAATTTAATCCACTTTCACTTACTCTTTGTTCAAAAATTATTGATTTAAAAATCAAACTATTAATTTAAAAATCTACAAAATTTGGATAAGTTTTCAATAATGGTATATGGAATTTTATTAGCATTTACAAAAGATGTTAATTCATTAAAAGTATTTTATACATCTGAATAATCATACAAGACGAAAGTAACTAATACTAAGTCAATCAAACTAATAATTTTCATATTTTCATTTTGTATAATTTTTGTCTATTAAATTTTCTAATGACGAATTGTTAATTTATGCATAATGGCCAATTTAAAAATGCAATAAATGTGTAACTGCTTAAAAATCGGATGTATCAACTAAAAAGGTATATACTTAAACTAAGCTTGGACAAATCTGGTATATTAAATTAAAGGATTAAAGAATAAAATATAAAGTGATAATTAACCTGGTAATTAGTAAGCAAATACTTATATTGACAAATTACATAATTATTAATTGATAACAGAAGTATTTTGCAGATAATCAGCATTATAATATCATCTATTTGTTTTGTGTAATTCAATTAATAAAATTGTTTAGTTTTCATAATCACATTGTTTGTCAAATAATCTAATATAGAAATAAGCTACAAATTTCAGTAAAACAGTTTTTCTCAAGACATAACTTGGCATATTGAAAATACCATCGTATTATTAATATGTAATTTTTCACAACGAGATTTAAGTTAAAAAAAATATTTTTTAACCTTGATATTTTCCAATTAAATATTTTTAGAAATTTTGTTATTACTATACAATTAGATTTTTGCATAATGTATTGAACTATTAAAACATTCAATAATTAAATTCATTATATTAAAATTTTTGGAATACTTTACATATGGATTTATATAGATAATATACCAAATTTTTTCTCAGTCTTTAGATAAAATAATCTTATTTATACTAAATTCATAATTAATTATAAATAGATAAATTCTTTAAAAACATTATTGATTATATCTTCAATCTAAAATTTAAATCAAAAATAATATATATTTCAATTTCGTTATATAATTCAAATAATTGTCTTGTAAAGTAGTAATTAATTCTGTCCGAGAGGATATCAGAAATAACAAAGCATATTAGCAGAAAGGTATTCAAAAATTGATTATAATTATTTGGTTAATTTATGAAATTTCAAAGTGATTCTAATAATATGGATTAAAATCCAGTGCAACCTCGTTTTTAAAAAATTATAAAATGAAATTGATTCAAAACAATATTTCATTAATTCTTCACTAATTTCGATCTTATTTGTTGAATATGACTAATATGATATTTCAAAGTATCTGATAATTATATCAATTATATCAGTGAACATTTTTACTAAAATGATTATCTTAATGCATTTTACTTCTCAAAGATAATAGTTAAATCATTTCGGTTTTAGTCTAAAATTTTCACTCTTCGATAGGGTCGATTTTACGCCTCAATACATTTATCTAGCCAAAAATTCTCTTTTTCAAGTTTCTTTGAGCTGTCATAACTCAGATTGGAATTCATTTATTAGTTATATCCTATGTTAAATTGAGTTAAATAGTATGTGTAATATATTATAAATTATGATAATTATATATTATTTTCAATATGGAAATCGAATTAGATTCAACATAGTATATTTGTTAAATAATTAATTAATAATAATGTAGAGGTTTCACTATCCAAATGTGCAAAATTCGGCCCTAATTAAAGCTTTGGTTGCAGCAGAGTTGAACGGAGTTGAATTAAAATTTTTTTTCAAATTTACATTATATGGCAAACTATCATCAATCGAAACTTAAATATTTTCCTTAAGTTAAATTACCTTAGTACCATAAATGGTTGATCATCCGATAGTGCTTCTATCCTCTATCATGGTAACACTAATTTTTTCCAGTTGATTAAATTATTAATTTTCCCTAGTTGCAAACTGTAAACCCGAAACTACACAAGTGTCAAACTAAATCAGCACTAACAAATTTTAGAATATATAACCTTTGGAGAATCTAGCTTAAGTTTTTTAATCCTTTGATGCTTCCTTCCACAACTATTTAATCCAAATAACGACAAAGTCAATTAATAAAAATGGAATATTTAATGAATTTTAAAATGAAAATGGTATTTGGCAATTCGGTGACAATTGCAGTTATTAACACCTTCTGGGATGATTTACCTGAATTGATTAAAATTTTAACATTTTAAACCAGACAAGAGTATTCAAATCTTACAGCATATTTTCAATACTTGTCTGAATTACCTAAATTGAAAAAAAAATTTTCGAGAAATTTTAAAAGAATAAAATTTACATATTAAGAAATTAGCGAATTTTGTAACCACTGTACAACTTTAAAAATTTAAGTAAACTTATTAATATAAACTTGATCTCATAATCTTTAAAAAATGATTGACTATTAAACTAAAAAATCTAAAAGATATTTTGCTCATATGTAAGTTGAACCTATCTTGGCTAAACTATTGAAATGAATAGTCTATTAATTTAACGTATTTGACATTTGGCAAATGAACCTTGATAGAACCATGTTTTAAAAATTAATTTAGTTATTAACATATATAAAAATATCTGATTAATATGATAATTTGTTATTGTTTATCTGATGTTTCTATTATCAAAATAATATTTAAATTAAATCAAATTCTCCAATAATTAATATGAACAATGTTATTAATTCAAATAGATGATTATTTTAATATTAAATATTTTTTTGTAACAATAAATGGTATTTATATTATTTTATTTATTAAACACTTACTTTTAAGGTCTCCATTATGAATATATTTGGTATCATTATGGTTATTTTGGTATTTCACATACATTTTTTAAAAATAATTAATTAATTGAATTTAAGATTTAAAATGGTTGTATCAGATTATATAATCTTCAAAAAAATATGGAATGAACATAAACTATTTTATAATGATAAATACTAAAGTGATCATATATATTATTATCAACATAGAGATTATTGAAATTAAATATGAATGATTGATGAAATATTTTTTAAAGTTTACACCAAAAATTAAATATTAAGTCATAATTAAAACGTTTTTAATATGTAGTTAATATAAATTCCAATATATTTTCAATTAAATATTTTATAAAAGAGTATTTTTCTAATTTCATATTGACTATTGCACTTGATAATTAAATATGAAAATTTATAATAATAAACAATTTATTCAAAGCAATGAGATTTGGTATATAATTGTATTAATAATTCCTACAAAATGAATTAAAAAGAATTCACAGAAAGATTATCTTATGGTTATTTTAAATGATATCATATTATTAAAAAATCAAAGGAATCGTTACAACAGTGTAATAAATTTTTAGTATTGTATTAAATTGAATAAAAATATTATTAATAATAGAAAAGAATTGATTAAGGTCTAGGATTAATTTTGAAAAGTTGAAAAGTATGAATTAATGTTGTTGTAACCAGAAAAAAATATTGATATTTTTATAATTATTTCGATAAACCATATATTATTTCCATATTAAAACTTTCATATATAATTAACAAATATTTCAAATTTGGTTTTTGAACTCGCATTTGTGTACAATATTGCTTGTGTTACTCCCGAGTTTGTTTATTTTATTTAAAATATATTTAATTGATTGATTTGTAATTATTAATTAAAAACTTAAAAATATAGATATTAATTGAGTTTTAATTTCATGTAAAAAGGATCAAAAATTAAGTATAAATACCCATGATTGACAACAGCAATAACTATATCACAATAACATTGATTATTATTAAGAATTAAAAATGGCTTTTGGAGTAAGAATAATATGATTTTATACCTTAATATACGTAATTAATAAATTGCTTAGAAATTATACGGTCCTACTCAACACAACGCTCGCCCTGTCAAAGCTTTGATCGCTGCTGAATTCAATGGAATTGAACTTGAAACCACCCCTGGATTCCAAGTTGGTGTCGATACTCGTACTCCTGAATACATTCAGAAGTTCCCTTTAGGCCAATCTCCTGGCCTTGAGACTTCTGATGGTCTTCTCCTCAGTGAAAGTGCTGCTATTCTCTTCCATGGTAAGGTTAATCATAACTATTGAGATTTCATAATACTAATATTGAATAGTTGCCAATGCCAAATCTGATACTACCTTACTTGGAACTAACAAAAATGAAATGTCACAAATTATGCAATACATCCTATTTGGAGAATCTAGTTTAATTGGACCTATTCTTGGTGTCTTCCTTCCCCAATATTTCAATCCCAATAACGATCAAGCTATTGCTGCTGGATTCGAAGGTCAAATCAACAGAAATTTAGAATATTTGAACAAGGTTTTAGATGGAAAAAAGTACTTGGTTGGTAATACAGTGACTATTGCGGATATCAACACCTTTTGCAACCTTGTTCTTGGCTTGACTCAAGTTATCAGTCCCGAAACTAGACAAAAGTACCCCAATGTGATTTCATACTTTGAAGGATTGGCCAAATTACCTCAATTCGAGAAATTTTTTGGCCAAATTACATTTCGTCAGTAATCAATAATTTTAAATATTCAAAATCTAATAAATATTATATTTTTATCTCAATAGTTACTTTTAAGCATTTTTTGATTAATATTATTTTTCTTTAACTACCTTTAACTCTTCAATCATTTGTATACATTTTCGAAATATAAATAAAAACAAATTATTTAATTAAAGCATGAGTTTGTATTTTTGATATTGAGTTTCTTTCCTATAATAAATTATTTACTCAATACAAATTTATTTTGAAATTCTTATTCAACTTGTAGAAAGGAAATGTATTCTATGATAATAATATTAGGATTTCTAAACTATGTAGGTATTTATAAACAAACTTTAAAATCCTATTTGATTAATTTTAATAACAATAAAATTGTTTCTATATTATTTCTATAATGACCACCTAGTTAAATAGAAAAACTATTAGATATATTTTAAAAATAATGAAAAATAATATATTAATAATAATTTTATATTTTTGTGAATATAACCATTTTGATTTGATTTTGTATGTATAAATTATAAATTTAAAATTTTTAATTTGGATTAAAATATTTATGTCAAATATTGACAAAAGTATATCCAATTTCATAATAGTACATTGATTATTATTCCAGAAATTTAGTTTAATTAGTAGTCAAGGAAATTTATATTCTGAATAATATTATATGAAAATATCAGGGATTTTGATAAACCAGAAAATAATTTGACAAGTTAATTGAATAGGGTTATAATTACACAAATCAACATATTAGGTTTGAATCAATAATTGAAATTGTTGGAAATTAAATTATATTTATTATTATATGACTATATATGTACTATATTGTTATATCATTATATTATTTTTTAATATTATTATATCTTGTTAGAATATAAATGGAAATATTAAGGAAACCCTTAAGGCGCTCAAATTTGTATAAAAAAAATTAGATTTGTTTTTTAATAAATATTGTGATTGAGTGTTGAATTTATTTTAAATTTTATAACAAACAGATGTATATATATTGACTTTATATTCGATTGAATCTTAAATATATATCTTTCAGTTTATTAATATTTAAATATTCATTTAATTATACGTTTTTCAATCGAAATTGTTTAAAGATGAAATATACAATGCCAAAATATTTATCCTATATTGGAATAATTCTTGCAATTAGCAACTAATTAATTTCTATATATTGTTAACATAAACCTCAATAAATTTCAATGCCTTTCATAATTTAATTGACTATTCAATTTATTACCAAATGTATATTACCTAATTATATATATTTAATATTATATATTCATTGAATCTAATTTAAAAATGGATGCAAACCATCCAATATTAAATTTAAATTTTATTTCATTCAATAAAATATATTGTGTATTATATTAGATTATTTACCATTCATTTCCAATCAAAGTCAAAATAAAATTTTGACAATCAAACTCAATTAACTTGTAATAGAATTGTGACATTTAGGTTGGGAATAAAAATATTAAATGTGATATATAGGTAGCTTATCTGAATATCATTAACTTTATAATAATATTCTTCTATATAGCCAATTTAAATATCACTTTTGAAGCATATGATATGAATTAATTATTTGTGTTTTGGAAATCATAAGGTCCTACTAAACTCGACTTTCGCCTATTTAAAGTTTTAATTGCTACCCAATTCAACGATTTGGAAATTGACATTACTCCAGTATTCCAAGTTGGTGTTGATAACTTTTTCTCCTCAGTAGAGAAAAAGTTTCCTTTGGGTCAAACTCCTGGACTTGAGGCGGCAGATGCATTATGTCTGAGTGCAAGTGACGCTATACTTCTTCATGGTGAATATTAATAGGTTTTTTAATAAGTATTAATATGACATAGTTGCAAATGCAAACTCTGTTATAACCTTATTCAGATCGAATAAAATCAAAATATTTCAACTTAAATATTTTCTTTTGTTTGGAAAATTTAATTTAATTTTTTCAGTTCTTTGTATTTATCAACCTCAATTTTACAATTGTTTAATTTCCAAAATACCTGTCTGCCTTGGTTTGATAGCCAAGTCAATCTTATTCCTAATGCAGAGTAACCATATTATTTTATAAATAATAATTTTTATTCCCTTTATTAGAATTTATCCAAAATTTATGATATTTAATGGGTTAACTATTAAAACCCAGGAGTGAAAAACAGAGAAGAGGAGAAAATTTGATATATTGTATTAATATTCCAATAATAAGTCAATTAAAGACATATAGTATTAAAATATTAAAGAGAAAGATTATTAAGTTAATTGAAATAAATTTATTATCAGGATTTCTTTTAATAAACCTTTATTTAAAAATATTATTGAAAATTTTAATTTTATATATATTTATTTAATTCAGTCTTATAGTTATTATAATAATATATAATATTAAAAACCCCCCCAAAAAAATTGATTATGTTGATAAATTAAAATAAATTTTTAAATATCACTTTGATTATGTTTCAAATTAAGAGTTGATTTATATTTAAATAAATAATAAATATATTATCTATTATATTACTAATTAAAATCAAAATTTTCTTATTATCTTATTTATTATATATATAATACTAAATTATTAGAAATATATTCTTATTTATTACTTACTAAGATTTGAATTTTTTTTTAATATAATCCATTATTTATATAGTAAATACTAATAAAATAACTTACTATAATAAAAAAACCCATAGCTAATATTTTTTTAATTTTTAATTTTAAATATTAATTCTTAAAAAATAATATTAATTTTAAAAAACCATTAATTAAGAAATATATAAAAGAAAAATTTAATTCAAATATTTAATAAATATTTTAAAATAATGAATATTTTTGAAAATTAATATATAGATAAAAAGTACTTAATATTTGAAGATATTTATTTTATTATCATTATAGCTTAATTATATTCCACTTAAAATTAATTTAAAATCAAAAATATTATTTTATTCATAATTATCTGATAAGATTTTTAATTTATAAAAAAATTATATAAAATATGATTAAATTTAAAAAGATCTATAATTTTATTTTATTTGTAATAACTAATGAAATATATTATATATTATTATAAAAACTTTTTTAACGAAATAATTATCAAAATAATTTAATATTAGCTTTGTAAATATAGTTTATATATCAAAATATAAATTTTGTTTATTATGTAAAGATATCAAATAATTATATTATAATTAAATTTATATTTATAAATTTAAAATAGCCATAGTTAAATAATATTCCCCATTTTATAATTTGAAAATAAAATTTTAAAATAAAATCATGAAAATAAATAAAATAATAATTTATTATATACCCAATGGTTCCAGAATAAGTTTATTAATTTTTAACTTATTTTTAAATAAAATCAATAAAACTAAAGCAAAATTCATATGATTAAAATATTCAATCATTTCCTTGTTTTTTGAAAAAAATATTTAACATTAATTCTTTAATTATCATTTTCGAGTTTTTATAATATTTTTTAAAATATATTTTTAATTTTAAAAATAAAATTAAAATATTAAATAATTTTTTTCCTTAAATTAGATTTTTCAACTTAAAATTACATCTATAGTCAAAAGAATATATATTTATTGAATTTATTGAAGATTATATTAAAGAATAATTTTCTTTAATAAATAAGTATTTAATTATTTTAAATTTATATTAATATTTTATATTAAATTAAATATATTTTTTTAAATTAATTTTTACTTATATTAACTTGAAATATTAGCTTTCAATATATAAAGTATATTTAATTATTAAAACATATATTTATTCATATTAATTGGTTAAAAATATTATATTATTAATATTAATAATATTATTAACCATTCAAAATATTATTATTTTATCTAATAATATCAGTTTTATCCTATAATCATCAATTTATTTATTTTTTATTTATTTTACTTTAATTTAGAAAATCTAATAAAAAAATAATAGCTGGTTTTAAAAAATAAAAATTATTATTATTAAATTAGATTTTCTAAATTAAAAATAAATATAAAATTTATCTTAATATATCTTTATAAATTATAACCTTAATATAACCAAATAATTAATATTAATCTTTATTAATAATTTTTCTTATTATATCAATAATTCTTGTTTTGGAATTTATAATAATAGTTTTAATTTTTTATCCCAAGTATTTCTTTTATTTTTGGTTAATATATAATTTATCAATACCTATAATTTATTAAATATAATAATTTATCAATATTTCAATATAAGTAATATATTAATATAAAATTTAATTAGTTATTTTTGCTATTATTTATATAAATTTTAATAAAAATATAATATTAGCAATAATTTCAGGTAGCAAGGTGTTATTATGAATAAACAAAAAAATAGATAAATAACAAAATAATCTTTTTTAATAATGATTTTCTAACTTAACATTATCATTCTTATTTGCTTTAAAAACAAAGTAAATTTTATTTTGTCATTAATTTTGATTAACAGATAAAATTAATATTAGTTAAAATTTGTGAGTCTAGGAAATTAAAGTTTTTAATAATAATAAGTCTTTGCTGGTAATATTATCAATATATAAGATAATATAATCTTTAACTTTCAAAAATACTTTAATAAACTAATAATAAGGTTAGTAATAAAATATAAAATTTCTATTAATATTTTACTAAATTATATAATTGATATTTAAAATATATTTGGATTATATTTGTATCTTTTTAACTATTTATTAATTTAAAATAGCTAAAAAATATAAATATATTATATCAAATTCTTTATTTTTGAATTAATTAAACTAGTTTGAAATTTTATATTTTGAATATCTTTTGCTATTAATTATCATTTAAAAACCCTTGTGAATAATAAAGATAGAATATTTTATAAAACATAATATTTTAATTAATATTCTTTGTTTATCTAAGGTAAAATTTAAGTTTTTATGACTTTTAATATTTAATTATATTGAAATTATCTTAAAAACAATATTATATATATATATTAACCTATAAAAATAAATTATAAAATTCAAAATATATATTTATTTTTATTAATAATTAAAATAATTATATATATTAAATTATCTAA
>JNEM01016828.1:0-15644 GCA_000697335.1 Conidiobolus incongruus B7586
TAATCTATAAAAATTATTTCTTATTTAATATTATTAATTGTTTTGATAAATATCTTTTTAAAGCTAAAAAGAATATTATTCAAAATTTTTATAATTTAAATATTTAATTTTATTATTATTTTTAATTTATTAATAAAATAAGAAACATTGAAAAAAATTTTCAATTAAGGTATTATTCAAATAATTCAATATTTATTTACAAATATATTTTATATTTTCAAGTTTAATTTTTAAATTAATCAATAAAAATATTAAACAAACGCCCTATAATTTGACCAAAGCTAAAAAAGGAAATTAAATTAGTTATAGTTAAATAATATATTAATATATAACGAAGAGTAAAATTTTTTATAACATCATTATAATTAATATTTTTAAATTCATTGATATAGTTTTTTATATAAGAATAAGACAATATATTCGATTAAGTTAAAATAACTATTTTTATAAATATTAATAAATAAATATTAACTATTATAATACATTATAATAATATATCTTTTTTACTTAATTATTAAATAACTTTAATTAATTAAACAATATTTAGTTATATATTATTTTTTGAAAATATAATGTTTAATTAGTTTACTTATTATAAATTAAAAATATAAAAAATCTTTTATTTAAAAAATTAGCAAATGTTACTAAATCAAAGATATTCACTAAATTAAAAATTATATAATTATGTTTGTTTTAAGCAATTGAAAAATATATTTATCAAAAAAATTCCTATAAATAAAATAAATTAGTATACTAAAAATTAAATTCTAATATAATCCAAAAAAGTTTTTTTAGGTATTAAAAACTTGTCAAAAGTAAAACAAATATTTCTGATAATAAAAAATAAATTAATTTTTGTAAATCAAATATTATTATTTAATTTCTATGCTAATATTATGAGAGTTAAATAATATTAAAAATATATAATTGTTTAAATGAAATGAGTCAAGAAAATAATGTAAATAATTAATATCTACATTAATATCCAAACTAAACACTAGCTATTTATATACACTAATTTAAACATTATTCAATTATATCAATAATTCTGAAAATAAAAGTTTATATTAATCAATAAATTGAAATTAATAATATCATTATATTTTTTAACACTAGATAAAATAATTTAATAAACAAATTAGTATATAATAGTAGAATGAATATGTAAGTGATAAAATTAGGTTATTACTGTTAAGTATAATTTATGATATATTAAACTAATATTATTAGTTACAAATCTATATTCTATAATACCAATTATGATTCATTGTTAATAATTGGTCTTTTAATAAGTTGTAAATATAGTTTTTGATTAAAATAACCAAACTGAATAATACCTTATATTTAAAATTTAACCTTTAAGGAAAGTTTTTTCGAATATAACATCATATGTAAATAAATTTCGTTAATGATAAAAATCCAAGGTAAAGTGCAGGAACCTATATTAATCATAACGTGACGTAACAAATAAATTATAAGTTTTTTAAGAGTAGTTGCTCTCAAATCAATTTTGTTAGTTAAATTTTATAATGGAATTAATATATTTTTCATTTCAACATTGTAAAATATGATAATTGAAAGGATAAAGGATTTAGTTGTATATGCCTCTTTTCCCTCAATATTTCATATAAAGATCCATAATTCCACTATATATCGAAATATGACCAGTATTTAATAATTTTGATTATTATAAAATATATTTAATAAGCTGGAAATATTCAATTTAATTAAAATATCATAAATTTCAAATTTAAATATGATATATTAATTCAAATTTCGTCTTAATAATTAAAAGCAAATTTTTATCTAATTTAGATTTGATAAATTATATCTATTAATCAAGTTTTTCGCCATTTTTTTTCCAAATTTGATTTGTAATTATTTTAATTGCATAATTTTGAATTGTTCTAGAAATAAAAATCATTCTATAAATAGATGTATAGATTAATGAATAAAATGGTTGCTAGTTCATTAAAGCTTTCTATCTTAATAAAATTTCAGATTGATCTTAGAGTTACTTTGATCTTCATGAATAATAGTTTCTATTTATTTCAGCATCGTTGATAGCTTCAAAGTCTGCAATTCTATTATATCTATAATTACCGAAAATTTCTCTAAAGAATCTAAATTAAATTATAAAAAATCAATGGATTTATTATTGTTTTAAAGATGAAGTTATATTGATCAACATTAGTTATTATTTACCCATCATTACTAGCCACTCACAAGATTTTAGTTCCTTAATCATATCGAAATCTGAAATTTTGAGTTATATTGGATTAAACTATATGGACGGTTATTTGAATGAAAACTTGTAAGTTGGTAATGAAGGTCAAGCTGCTAAATTTCAATGGTTTATCTAATCCATATGCCTACACTTCAATGTTTAAAAAGTATCAGAAATATAATAATCCATAACCACAATGATAATGATGTATATACTTAATCTGATGAAGTTAACCTCTGTGCTGAATTAAATACCTATATTTTGAAAATTGATAATACTTTTGAAGATTATATTTAAATAAGATGAACCAGAAAAAGCATTCTTGTTACGTGATTCCGAGATTTTTGAATCTTGATAAGGTTATCATTTCCAAAGAATCAGAAACAGGATTTATAAAATTAAAATTCAATAGGATTATATGAATGTTCAATATTATTACTTTGTAATTTAAATAATGGGAATTTTTTGCGATTGAAAAAAAATAAACATTTTAATATATACAAAGTAAAAATAAATATATAATATAAAATTAATAATTTCCTTTATTTCTAATAACTTTTTGCTATACTTTTAGCAAAGATCTAACACCTAAAAAACAGTTCTTTTTATTAAAGACTGAAATTTGATGTTTCACAAACCAATTAAATTTTCCTGCAGAAATTTTCTTTCCTGCAAGCTGGTTTTTTAATTGCCCAAAACAATTATAATCACATAAGTTATAATCTAGGGAATATACTAGATGTGGTAGTTTTTTCCAGTTATTTTTAATTAGAAAGTTTTTTACAACTTTAGATTTATGTATTTTACAATTATCATGCAAAATAATAGGTCTTCTCAAATTATATTGAGAATACCAATTAAAAATAGTTTTATTTAAAAAAGAAATATAAAGTTTATTATTAATGGATTTTCCTTTAGGAACTAAATAAGAATAGCATATGCTATTATAATCTATTGCTATAATTAACATTTGCTTATCAATAAAGTGTTTATTTAAAGGAATTTATAGAGGGGGTTGATTTGGTTTAATCTAACACCTTGATTTATGTTTTAGTAAAGGATTATACAAAGGAATCCAAGATTCATCAATTGTAATAATTTGCTGTAAAAGCCTTGGTTTCTAGTTATACCTTAGTAAATTTTGTTTAGCAATAGCTACTCTAACTTTTTTTAAGCTTTAGTTAAATTATAAGGTACCTATTTTACATTTTTATTAATTAATTTTAATTTAAACTTTAATATATATAAAATACTTGTGTGACTAATATTAAAGTGTCTTGATAATTCTCTAGTTGAAATAAAAAGGTGCTTTTCAATATAATTTTTTACTTTATTAATAATTAGAAGAGTGACAGTTAAAATTAGTCTTCTAGATTTTAGCAAGTTTTAGGTAGTTTCTCTTTTAGCTTTAAAGTAATTTACCTAGCAATAAATTGTTGATTTAGATAATACTTTATTATCAAAAGCTGTTTGTAAATTTTGAATGATTTTAGAGGGTTTGTGGTTAAGTTTTACTGATACTAAAATAAAAAACTTTTGATGGTTACTATTTGGTTTAAGCATAATTAAATTAAACAACTAATTTTAAAAAATTCATTTTTTAATCAAAAAAATTATTATATATATATATATATATATATAATTCAAAACTATTTATTTTCCTATTTGTTTTGTATATATTTGCTTATTTGAAACTAATAATATGTTTGAAAAATCAGAAATTAAAAAATTTCCCATTTCTTCAATTCCATGGTAATATCAACAAATAAAACAAAATATTTTTGTATGTACTAAGGATTTACCAGAATTCTCTATTAGCCTTATTGCAACAAAATGTAAAGGAATATGAATACTCAGATGCAATAATTAATATTAAGGTAAATGCTTTAGTACCTATTCAATCCTTACAATCATAGACTATATTGATGGGGTATTGCATTTACAATTTTATTTCATGATTCATCAAAGATTGATTGCAGATGTTATGATTTTGAAGAATAAATTGAATGAATTATTACATATGAAGAAATATTAAGCTTAGCAAAACTAATTTGAATGTTAAGATAAGTATACACTTTTCTCTATTATAAGGAATTGAATCCCTTAAAATATATATTCCCTTTTATACCGATTAGTTATGGATATTATATATTATGTCAAACAATATTATTGTACATTTGACAGATATTCCAAAATACTGAGATTTTATATTTAATGGAAATTAATTATTAATTTTAAAATTTTAACTCCTTTTTTCTATCAAATCAATGCATAGATAATATAATAAGATATTTTATGGTATTAAGGAGTAAAATATTAACAATATATTTCTGTCATATTATAATACCAAAGGATTATATTAAAATTAGTCATCAACATAAAGTTATTTTTTATGAAACATTATAAATTTGAATAATTTGGCTTAAAGTTAGATATTTGGGGACAGTTTAAAAGATACTGATCAGATTCTTGATAGAACCTTTGGTTCTACAAAAGAGTTATCATTGATATTACTTTACTTTATACAATCCTTGACTTCTAAAAACACAATAAATGAAATGGCAAATCTCCTGAACAAATAACCTGGCTGATTAACTCTTGCTCTAATATTTATTATTGATATTGATATTGATATTTATAGGTTAGAAAAAGGTTATGCAAAAACAGAGATTAAAATCATTAAAACAGAATATTGGGGATTAGATTGATTTAGATGAATGATTTTATATATTGTTTCTCTATAAGAACCAATAGTTAACAACCATATTTGTGAGTAATAATGGAGAGAATTACCATATACTCCAGAATACTAATTTATTATTAATAATTTACTCATATACACCCAAGCTTGTAATGTCTTTAAAAAGCTAATTTTAGGATTTTTAGTGCAATTATATACTATTTATATAAACCAAAATCTATAAAATATTAAGAGATTACTTTAAATCTTACTATACTAAGCATATATAAATAGAGATTATAACTAATTTATAGCAGTTATGGTTAAATGGATTTTATAGAATTTTTATAATAAAAATCCAATCCTTTATTTATAAATAAATTAAAATAACAATACAATTATTGTCTATGATATAAATAATCTCACAAATTTTTGTTAATCTAAAATATATCAAAAATGATTGTTATTTATATAATTTCAACTATGAAAATAGAATTTTATGAATTAGTTCTATTATCAAGAATATGTAATATTTAATTTGACTTTTAATTAATATTAGTATAGAAATTAAAAATTGGAAAACTTTTTTAATTTTTGTTCTATCAAACATATTATAAGTTTTGAAAGATTATTTATACATAAAATATATAGGAAAGGGAATATTTTGAAACTATATATATATATTCAATTATTATCATTTTTCTATTAAAATATTTTGATTTTAAAATTTATAGTTAAATTTAATTATATGTAAACTAGATAGTAATTATCAAAAGGCTTTTATTTTTGTATCTTTAAAACTTAACCATAAACCCTCTAAAATCATATAAGACTTGTAAATAGCTTATAAAGATGATTATTTATCTAAAACTACTATATATCACTAAATTTATAATTTTAAAACTAGAGAGGATATTATTTAAAATTTATTAAAATTTAAAAAACTAATTTTTATTATAATCTTCTATTTATTAATAATGTAAAAAAATATATTAACAAACACCATTTTATTTTAGTTAGAAAACTTAAAATTATTAAATTTTAATTATATAAGCATATTATATATATTTAAGTTTAAATCTATATTAATTAATAAAATATAAATTAAATTCCCTATAATTTAATAAAAGCTTGAAAGAAAATTAAAGTGATTATAACTAAATTAAGATTATTAAAATATAACTAAAAACAAAATTTTTTATAATAAATACTTATATTTGATAAGTTTTAAATTCTTTTATATAATCTTTTATTTAAAAATAAAATAAGATATTAAATTAAATTAATCTTTTTTATAAATTCTAATAAAAAACATTTTAAATTTAAATAAAAGTTAATTATTATAATAAATTATAATAGTATATAAATTGTTTATTATGATTTATATATTATTTTTTAATTTATTTATTACTATATAATTTTAATAATGGGAATTTTTTGCAATTTAAAATAAATAAATATTTCAATATATAATATATAAAAATAAATATATAATATAGATTTAATAGTTTTTTTTATTATTAATAACTTTTTGCTATACTTTTAGCAAAGATTTAACACTTAAAAAATAATTCTTTTTATTAAAGACTAAAATTTGATGTTTTACAAACTAATTAAATTTTTTTGCAAAAATTTTCTTTCTTGTAAGCTGGTTTTTTAATTACCTAAAGCAATTATAATTACATAGGTTATAATCTAAAGAGTATACTAGATATAGTAGTTTTCTCCAGTTATTTTTAATTACAAAGTTTTTCATTGTTTTAGATTTATATATTTTACTATTATTATACAAAATAATAGGTTTTTTCAAATTATATTAAAAACACTAATTAGAAATACTTTTATTTAAAAAACAATATAAAGTTTACTATTAATTGATTTTCCTTCAAGAATTAAATAAGAGTAGCATATACCATTATAATTTATTATAATAATTAATATTTACTTATTAATAAAATGCTTATTTAAAGGGATTTGTAGAGGGGGTTAATTTAGCTTAATCTAACATCTTGATTTGTGTTTTAATAAAAAATTATACATAGGGATTTAAGATTCATTAATTATAATTATTTACTATAAAAGTTTAAACTTTTAGTAATATTTTAGTAAGTTTTATTTAACAATAACTACTCTAGCTTTTTTTAAGCTTTATTTAAATTATAAGGTAACTATTTTATATTTTTATTAATTTATTTTAATTTAACCTTTAATATATATAAAATACTTATAAAACTAATATTAAAGTGCTTAGATAATTCTTTAACTAAAATAAAAAGGTGCTTTTTAATATATTTTTTACTTTATTAATAATTAAAGAATAATAGCTATAGTTTATTAGATTTTAACAAGTTTTAAATAATTTCTCTTTTAGTGTTAAAGTAATTTGCCCAACAATAAATTGTTGATTTAGATAATATTTCATTACCAAAAGTTGCTTGTAAATTTTAAATTATTTTAAAGGGTTTATAGTTAAGTTTTACTGATATTAAAATAATAAACTTTTGATGATCACTATTTAATTTAAATATGATTAAACAACCAATTTTAAAAAGTTAATTTTTTAATCAAAAAAATTATTATATATATATATATATATATATTTTAAAAATATATAATTTCCTATTAACTTTGTATATATTTATTCATTTCAAACTAATAATATGCTTGAAAAATCAGAAATTAAAAAATTTCCCATTACTTCAAATTCAAGGTAATATTTTGAATTTTAAATTTATGTCATAACTTAATTTTTAAACTAATATATATTTAAAATTGGATAGTAATTTTAACTGATAATTGCAGTATGATCCTGATTACAATTTAGTATCTATTTCTTAGAATTATAAATAAAAAATTACTAATAAATAAGCTTTAATTATAATATAATTTTTAATTACAAATGGAATTTAGGAAATTTGTCATCATCAATACCGGTATTAAACTTGATAAACATTTGTATTTGTAATTCAATTTTCATATTGACCAGATAGAAGGAAATACTAAACTCAATATAAATTGATATAAAGGTAAGGTTAAAGTAGAAAAGTGAGATTGTCAAATAGCATTCAAACAATAATGAGACATTATGGGTTTGATCAAGAATTGTATCTTTTTATTTCTGGGATTTTGAAAGGCTTTAAAGTAACAGACAATGTTTTAGTTGTTGTTGATGAGCACTTTTCTCAAGGTTCCAAATTTAAGTGCGAGGAAATTAATCAGGAGTATTATTTGATATATAAAGATCGATATGTAGGAATGGAAAATGGTGTACCAACTATCACCACCAACTCGCAAGATTTTAGTTCCTTGATCGTATTGGAATATAAAGATTGGAGATATTTTAGATTAAAGCATATTGATGGTTACTTGAATGAAAACTTGAAAATTTGTAATGAAAGCCAAGCTGCTGAATTTCAATGGATTTTACTAAGTCGTATGCCAACACTTCAATACCTTCAAAGCATCACCAACTTGATTGCCCAATGTCCCAAATCTGAAAAAACATTCATTTCTGCGGAAGGGATTGATCTTTTTGACGATGATAAATCATTCTATTTAATGTATGACACTTATTTTGACAAATGTGACATTTGTGACTTAAATAATAAGTTCGCTTACTTTGATGAGAATTTCGAGTCAGGGTCACATTTCCAGTTGAAGCGAATAGATAACAAGGTTTACATATATTTACCAGAACTTGGCTATATGACTGTTGAATATAATGACAAATCAAATCAAAAATTTGTTAAATTTTCTAAGGAATTACCAGAATTAACATTCAATCTCATTCCAACAAAATATAGAGGATCTTACATACTTAAATGCAATGATGAATATGTAAATTTTTATATGATAAAAACAATTTCATTTGGTACAATGGTTGATAATATTCAAGAAGCATCTCACTTTCAGTTTTATATAATCGAAAACTATTTAAAGGATGAATCTTAATAAACTCGGCTATTAGATATATTATAACTCTTTAGCCTTAAGTTATATGTTATTAATCAATAATGTATTATTATAAATATAAATTAAACTCTCAAAATGCATTAATGTATTTAATAATTGATTTTGAATTAATTTTGTCATTTTATGCAAAACATATATCATAAATATTGAAATTATTTTGAACTTATAAATTAATATTTTACAATTATAAATATATTGGCTTATTACATTTTATACTGACCAATTGATGGGATATTTTAATATCTTTCCAATATTTTCAAGCTTTCTATTTTAATATATCTTGATGATTAAATATTATACTGGTAAGTTATATTTGAATAAAGTCCAATACAAATTCGTTAAAGTATAACCTTTAATTTATATGTCGTGAGAATTGAATTGTATTTTGTTTTTGTTCAATATTTATATATACTAAAGGAAATGAATAGATTACCATAAAATTGAGTTTAGATCTGGAATTTGATATAAGTTGAATTATATATTAAAAGCTATACTTTATATTTTAATATAGAAATTGAAAATTTATGAATTATATAGGTGATAAGTTATCAGTTTTGAAAATATATATATTTGAAAAACTATTATTATATGGCATATAATTCTTTTATTATATGTCAATTGCAATCAAATTTATCTTAAACATTGTTCTTTTTGTTTTAATTTATAATAAGCTTTTGTCAGTAAAGATGGTTGATAGTATACTACTTATAATTAAACTTATTTAAATAGTTAATTCAGTGAATTATATCCTATAATTATAAACCTACAAAACCAGCCTTAATTAGAGATAATATCGTGTTACCTATCAAACTAAGATGGACAGATATTTTTGAAATACATCAATTTTAAAAATAAATCATAAAAAATAGATAAAAGTTTAAAATATGAAAAAAATGTATATAATTGTTTCATAGCATTTTATATAAAAAATAATATATGAAAATATGTTTGCAAAAGTTTAAATTTCAATATTTTTTTGTTTCTCCAAAATAACTTATGAAATAAAATTGTTTTATAAATAATATAATTTATTAAATCTTATATACTGTTTTTGTGAGAGTTTTATATAAATATCAGGAACTTATAAATAAAATAAACTTGAATATATATATTTACATATATATATTCTAAAATTTAACTCAATACACTAATATCAATATTTTTCTGTTTTAAACGTATATTATTACATTATAATCAAAAAATTGGAAATTTTTAATTTCAGAATTTTAAATATATTATAAGTTTCCAAAAAAATATAATTACACAATAAGTGGTAAATTTATTAATTGAAAATATATATATATAAATTATATAGAATATATTTTGGTTGGAAATTATCTATTTTCAATATTATTAAATTATTCTCAAACCAAATAGTGATTACCCTTTTTCTTTGATGATGATATTAATAAAACCCAACCATAACCCTTTCGAATAATTCAAAATTGAAAAAAACTTTATAAATATAATATCTTATTCATATAATTCGAAGCTAGATAAATTATTTTAAAATCAAAATTAACATTATTTCAAATCTTTTATTTGAAAAATTAATCTTTCGCTATTTTGATAATTATAGATAGAATTATATCAATACAGTTACACACTCTTATTTATTTGGATAAATTTTGGAATTTTTTCACATTAAAGAAATATTATATATTAAAAATAATAATTTGGTCTAATTAAAAATTTACAGATACTTTGATCAAGAATTAAAAGACTAACTTAATTATAATTACATAAAACTTACTAGGATATAATTAATAGGGAAAACTTGTATGATAAATCATTATTATTGATGAAATATATATATATATATTTATTATAGTATTTTATTAAAAAAAAAGAATCATATTAATAGGTTTAATTAAAAGAATTTATTTTATAGAATATAATAAGATTTAATATTTAAATAGATGTTTATTTTTTAAAATAATTTAATATTTTATGGTCTTTATATAAAATTTTTTGAAATAAAAATTTTAATAATAAATCTATAAAAGAATTAAACCTTCAATTAGTATTTTATGAAAAATTTAATAATAAAAATAACTCTTATACACATATATTATTTAATTCGCAAAAAATAAAACTCCATTTTTAATGAAATAAAGAGTTTTTAAATATTATGCTTGCTATAGATATATGTCATCTAATTATTCAATATTTACTATATTAAATTCCAATTTTTATACTATATTTATATAGCCAGAATTATAAATAATATATATTTGAAGGAAAATTATTCAAAAAATTGAATATATAGTTATATGATATAATACAGTCACATAATTTCATTTATCTACGATAATTTTTGAAAATCTGAAATTTGGCATTTTTATATTGCTTTTAAAATCAAATGAAATATAAATATCAAAATTGTTACTTTCAAATTGATGGTGTCTATATATATATTGTTTGAAAGAATGATGTTTATAGTGATGATTGTATATTTCTGAAATGTAATCTATTATTAACTTAAATAATTTGAGGAATCGATAAGATCAGATTATAATTACAACAAGAAGATGACAATTATTTATAAGAATAAATATTGATAATTACTTTGCCTTTGATCCTTTTCTAATATTGTATACTACATTTGTGTCATATTCACATTCAGTTGTTACCTTCTATATTTTACTAGATAATTATATTTGTGCTTGTGTTTTGTAATAAAATTTGTAAATATTGTTATTGGGTAAATACTTGTAATATGATTTAGTAAATTAATTTATTAATCCTGCTCTTTTACGTTTCGGGACTGTGTGTCTTAGACTTACTTATCGTGGAGACGTCATAGCAGAATATCCAAAAATCTTCCCTTCCTACCCTTGTCACCCTGGGTTTAAATAATTTGTTTAGTGAGTGAATAGGATTTGGATAAATTCTAATAAAAGGAGTTAAAGAACTTCATTTGATTTTGGAATAGATTCTTAAATCGAGAAGGACGGATATTTTCAAAATACAACATTATGTATTATCATTGATTAAAAAGAATTAAGCATCTAAAATAATAATTGTTACCTAATTTTAAAGTGTTTAATTTTTTTAATTTAATTGGAAAATTATAGTTTTCAAGCAAACAAGTATCAAAGATCTTGAAAACTCAAAGCGATGGTATACCTAGTGCAATTTGTGAATCTTGAAATTGCTAAATCACATCTACCAAAATTGAAACAGAATTTTAAAATCGATTAGTATTTATTTGAAATCATTATACCGTGTGTAATATTCAAAAATTAAAAAGTATAATTACCTTTTTGATTTAATCAATAAATCAAAATAAATATTAAGTTATTAAGGATGATGGATTACAATGAAGAAGAGGATATATATATCTATTGGTCTCTAGATATTATAAAGCAATAATAGTTGAACATTTTAAAAGTAATTGATGGTCATTATTCTAATTGTTCTAAGTTAAAAATATATTCATAAACGGGAATGACATATTATAATATAAGGATCAATTTGTTATATTTAAAGATGGTGTACTAACTTTTTCTGGTAAGTTGGAACATCTTGACTCTTTAGTTATGCTGGAGGAACTAGCTGAAGGACTCTTTAGACTCAAGCATATATAAGGATATTTAGATAAAAATCTTTTAACATGCAATATTGATGAATCAGCAATATTTTTATTTGTGGAATCTGTGAAATTAGATAGAATGCTAATGAATGAATACAAGGGGTTGAAAAATTCTGACCATCAAATACAAATCAACAGATGTACATCTTTGCTAAGGGTATTAATCTTATTAAAAATGATAAATCTTTTAAATTATTGCCTCTTGGATGTTTAGATGACTTTTCTATTATTTCTGATGATGGTGAACTCAGTTTTCATAATGAAGCTATAGATGATATTGAATGATTTCAATGTAAAAAGATAAATGTGGAAATTTATATATATTGTGAACAATATGGGTATTTAGCATTTGATAATGCATATGATTTCCAAATGGCTGTGTTCACTAAAGATATACCAGATTTTTCTATTTCCCTTATCCCAACAGAGTATAAAAGCGTATATAAGCCTGGTTGCGATCGAAAATATTTAAGTATATTTCTATTTAAATTTTCTTCAGGCTTGGAAATAGTTAAAAATATTGAAAATGCTGATTATTTTCAATCTATTCTAATGAATAAAATAGCATACTATATTGTTTAGTAACACTGAATTATAATCTCTATTATATTAAAGTCTATCAATATACTCAATTCTATAATATATCTTAATTTTAAGAAATTGAGTTAAAAAATTATCTAGTGATATAAAATTAATTGTAAAACAAATCCTAAATATAATCAATATATTTATAATCAATATATTTATAATCAATGGTAAATTTTTTAATATTGAATAACCAAACATATTAAATATACAAAGTAAATGATTTACTAAATATTAAAAAGAGTTCATATTTTCAAACTATATTTTCTGTTATAATAATCTTTTTACTAAAATATTTTTATTCAAATATTTTTGATATAATTTGATTATATTTGAATCATATAATGTTAATTAAAATTCTTTATTTTAATATCATTAAGACTTATTCACAAAGGCTTTAATATTATTTATAATTTGGAAATAACTTATTAAAATAATATTTTCCTCAAAACTACTATTTATATTTCGATTTGATATCTTAAAAATAGAAATGATATTCTTAAAGATTTATTATAATTTTAAATTTAAATTTTATTATTAATAGTTTTTTATATATTAAAATAATATTTTGAGAAATAATATATCATTTAGCTAAAGAACTATCAAGGTAAATTAATTTTAACTATATATATTATATACATTATTTTTCAAGTTTAATTTGATTGATAAAGATATAAGATAATATTTAATTATTTAACAAAGCCTAGAATAAACCAAATAACTATAATAAAAAGTAAAAATATAAATATCAAATTAAATTAATTGATTAATATTAATTTTTTTTATTTAATTTTTATTAAATTATAATATATAATATTCAGTCAATATAACTTTTTATATAGATTAATAACAAATAATGATTTTTTTATAAATGAATAGTCACTATTATAATAAAATATTTCAGTACATATTTTTCTTACTTAGTTTCTAAAGTAAAATAATTAAAATAACAGGTTTTATATTATATTTTTCAATATACTAACTTTGATTAGTATTTTATTACCAAGAATATATGTATTATAATTAAATATTAAAATATTTATATAACGATAATGAAAAATATTTTCTATTAAAAAGTTAAAAAGGTCATAATTAATATATTGACTAGATTATATTTTATGTAATAATAATTGCTTTAAATAATTGAAAAATATACCTATAGTAAAAAAATTCTTATAAATAAGTTTAATTTAATTTTGAAATATCGAATTTTAGTTCTTAATAAGAATTAATTTTGAGTATTAAAAACTTATCAAAAGTATGATAAAAAGTTATTAATAATAGAAGATAGTATATATATATATATATATTATATAATATATTTATTTCGGTATTCTATATAATAGAAATTATAATTAGATTAAATTTTAGAATTTTTCTCTGATATAATATCTTTACAGATAATTTGTATTTTATATAAATAAAAAAAAATTAAAAATTAGATTTATCAATCAATTTTTAAAAATAATTAAAAATCATATTACTATTATTTTTATCAAATCAAATATATTAAGATAAAGGTGAAGAAATGTTTTTTTTGTTTCCAATAGTTAAATGATTTTATATCACTATTGCAAATAAATAATTTTTTTATAAAGAGGGTTAAACTTTGTTTTTTTCTAAAGAATATAGATTAATAGATAATTAGATATGTTTATCAATAAATATAGTTATTTCTTATCCATAATCTTATAGATGATATTTATCATTGCAATCTCCATTATATTTATATCATTTTCAATATACATTATATAGTTAACTTTCCCTTTATATAGATATCATTTTATCATTATATTTGTTTAATTAAAATTATAGACCATTTTTAAATTATTTATATCTATATAAATCAAATTATCATTAATTTTCAATATCTATTTTCACTTTGTCACAATATATCATAAAGAATATTTGGCTAATATCAATAAGGTTATATTATCAACAAAGCTATATTTTGTTAGAATTCTTAAATATTAAAATTTTCAATTGTTTGAATTATAAAAAGTTTGGCATTCTAGTCAAATTTATCAGTTGTAAATTATATTCACTATTATCATAAGTTTTCAAGCTATAATCAATATAAATTTGCATATATCTGAATTTAAAAAATAATTTAAAATATATTAGGAAAATTAAATAGACAGATCACTTGGAGTTTTGAAATATCACTAAGTTACCAATGATAATATTTACAGATTAATATTAATTTTTTAAATAATTTAATTTATTTCTTTATAAAATATTACCCTGTTGGAATAATAAAGACCTATAATTATTATAATTTTACCATTCAGTTAAATTACTTTAAGATACCCTGGGATTAAGGTATTTTATTATACTATAAATAAAATATATATATATAGTAAAGGGTATTTTCATTTGATTATATATAAATATTTGGTATTTATACCCACACTTTATTTAATAAGAATAATCTTATAAAATACTAATTCTTTATATATTTTATTTCAAATTATAAATTATTTATTATCTTAATATTAATTAGGATAATATTTTAACATTTTAAATAAGAATTAATAATCCTAGATTATATAGTCAATACTATATATATATTAATATATTTTATT
>JNEM01016830.1:0-11243 GCA_000697335.1 Conidiobolus incongruus B7586
AATAATATAAGAATATTTATAATAATTATAATATTTATATTTTTTTATAGTTCTAGTATTAAATTTAGTAAAAAATACCTATAGTTATAATTTTTTTTATTAATTCTCAATTATTAAATCATTAGGTTATTATATATATAATACTCAAAATTATAGATTATACTGGTTATTTTGCTATGTTATATTATTAATTATTCAGATATTATTAAATTTAATTCTCATTTCTCTTTTTTGTTGGATTATTAGGGAAACTTAAATTTATATATATTATCCTAAAGCTAAAAACTAGAATAATAATATTATTTTATTTTATTAACTTGGAATATTTCTGGGCTATCTAAATTAATATAGTAGAAAATTAATAATTAATCTTTTAGAAATATTTTATATACCTTTATAGATAAAAAGCTATTTATTTATTATAATAAGATTTAGATAATTTGAATAGGATAAAATAAGGAGTAATTTAAAGAAAAGTTTAGATAAAAATATATAAGATTTAATAGGAATGTAATAATATGGTTAAACTTCAATAAAGAACTTTTAACATTGGGTGAATTAAATTATTTTATAACACACTTTTGAACATCCTCTCTTATTTGTTATAACATAAATTTCTTTATATATTATATATAAAATATTTTTAAAACAATATCTTAACCAATGCTTTTTGTCCAATTATAATAAAATCAAAATACTTTGATTTTAGTTATATTGGTTTAAGTTAAAATTTCTATTAAAAAATATATAAAATAAATGATAAACGTAAAGATTTATTAGATAATTCATGACTATATAATAATAGCACAATAATACTGTAGTAATTTAATCTACAAAATATGATTTGATAATAAAATACAAATCTATTATTTAATTACTGAATATTATTTATTTCACTTGAAAATATAAATAATTCATTCTATACTTTTTTAAAATATTCACTCAAGCAAAAATGAGAATATTTGTTGATTTGAGATTAATAAAATCATTATGATTTATATCTATTAATAAATTAATTATTCTATAAAATAATAACTTTTAGTTTTAATCTTTTTTACCGATAAAAATATTAATATCTATTATGCAAAAATTTAGACAATAGATTAATTGATTAAGTAAACTATACTACAATATATATATATATATATATATATTTATATTCAATCCCAATATGGCTTGATATTTAAAATTATAATTAAGAGTTATATTTCAATAATAAATTTACAAAATTATATTAATATCTTACAATTATAATTTATACAGTATATATTTAAAATGATTGTATTAATTTATGAATATAAAAATTAAATAATAATATAATTTTAAAATCAATACTATATATAACTTTTAATATATGATTATATGAATTAATATACAATATAAAATCAATACTCTTTTTTATTATTAATCATTATTTAATATATTTCTAGCAAGTTTTTGATACTTAATAAACAATTTTTTATTAATTACTAAAGTTTGATATTTTATTAGCAAATTTAATTGTATTTTAGGAATTTTTTATTATAAATATATTTTTAAGAGATTAGAGTAATTATAGCTATAACGGCTTTAATTCGATAAATAAACTATATATATTAACTTATTTTAATTATTAAATACTCATTTTTTTATAGTTTAATCTCTTTTGTTTTATAATTACTTTTTAAAATACTAAGTATTGTTAATTTTTAATAAAAATAATGATCAAAATATTTTTTTATATTCAATAATAATATAAATCATTTTAATAATTATTTTATTATTAAAACTTAAAATAAAAACTTTATATTGATATAACATATTATATTAATTTATATTTTCTGATAAATAAATATTTATTTTTTGAAATTTATAAAATAGATTACTTTAACTTAATATTCTATTTAAATATTTGAGATTTAATAATTATAATAATTTAATATAAAAACCTATATTTTTAGCTATATCATTATAAATTTGAATTGATTATAGCTATTCTAGTATTTTTCTCAAATATTACTTTATAATTGAAATAATGGGAAATTTTTGTGATTAAAAAAAAATAAATATTTTAATATATAAAAAGTAAAAATAAATATATAATATAAAATGAATAATTTCTTTTATTTCTAATAACTTTTTGCTATACTTTTAATAAAGATCTAACACTTAAAAAATAATTCTTTTTATTAAAGACTGAAATTTAATATTTTATAAGCCAATTAAATTTTCCTATAGAAATTTTCTTTCTTGTAAGATAGTTTTTTAATTACTTAAAACAATTATAATAATATAGGTTATAATCTAAAGAATATATTAAATATAGTAGTTTTTTCTAGTTATTTTTAATTAGAAAGTTTTTTATAACTATAAATTTATGTATTTTATAATTATTATGCAAAATAATAGGTTTTCTAAAATTATATTAAAAATACTAATTAGAAATAGTTTTATTTAAAAAAAATATAAAGTTTACTATTAATAAATTTTCCTTTAAAAACTAAATAAGAATAGTATATACTATTATAATTTATTACTATAATTAACATTCACTTATTAATAAAATATTTATTTAAAGGAATTTATAAAGGGGGTTAATTAAACTTAATTTAACACTTTAATTTATGTTTTAATAAAGGATTATACAAAAGAATCTAAAATTCATTAATTGTAATAATTTACTATAAAAGCTTTGGTTTCTAGTTATAACTTAGTAAGTTTTGTTTAATAATAGCTACTTTAACTTTTGTTAAGTTTTAGTTAAATTATAAGGTATTTATTTTATATTTTTATTAATTAATTTTAATTTAAACTTTAATATATATAAAATACTTATATAACTAATATTAAAATGTTTTGATAATTTTCTAACTAAAATAAAAAAATACTTTTCAATATAATTTTTTATTTTATTAATAATTAAAAAAATAACAATTGAAATTAGTTTTTTAAATTTTAATAGGTTTTAGGTAATTTCTCTCTTAACTTTAAAGTAATTTACCTAGCAATAAATTGTTGATTTAAATAATATTTCATTATCAAAAGCTGTTTGTAAATTTTAAATGATTTTAAAGGGTTTGTAGTTAAGTTTTATTAATACTAAAATAAAAAACTTTTAATGGTTATTATTTAGTTTAAAATAAATAAATTAAATAACTAATTTTAAAAAATTATTATATATATATATATATATAATTTAAAACTATTTATTTTTTTATTTGAAACTAATAATATATTTGAAAAATCAGAAATTAAAAAATTTCCCATTTTTTCAATTCTATAGTAATATTATAAAATTATAAAATATTTCTTTTATTTCTGATAATAGATCTAAGTTTAAACTTCATTATATATAATATATTTATATAATAATTTATAAATTACTAGAATAATTTTTTACTTTATAAAACAACCAAAAAACAATATTTAAAATTAATCTTTTAAATTTTAATAAATATTAAATGATAACCTTGTTAGTTTTAAATTAACAAATTTAATAATAAATGATAATTTTAAATAAATTAATATCTTTATAAGCTGTTTATAAATATTTAGTAATTCTGAAAGGTTTGTGGTAGAGTTTTATTAATATTAAAATAAAACCTTTCAATAGTTATTATTTTAATTATGTTCAAATTTAACTTTAATTTTTTTAAAATATTTTTAATAAAAATAAAATTATAAATAAATTTATATAGTTTGAAAATATTAATTCCATAATATATATATATATATTTACTTATTAAAACTAAGAGTATGTTTGAAAATCAGAAATTAAAGAAATTGCTATATCTTTTTAAACTAATATATATTACGCCAATTTCATTATATATTTCACAGTTATTTGAATTTTGATTATTTTAAATTGTTTTTTTGATAGTTTTAAATGTATAAATTAGATCTTCAAAAAGGGAAGTAATCCAAAAAAATTTTTTAAATTATATTAATTTTAATATAGTGTTTATCTAAATTATAAATCCTGAAAAATAATTTAAATCAATATTATCCAATCATTATATAATATGATATTTTACTTTCGTGATGACTATTTAATTAACCCCACAATCTGCAAATTTTATTTCAATTTAACATTTGTTTGGCACATTGACAAATGAAGTAATTTTGAGCTTAATGAACAATAAGATCCCTTCCCTAAACAAACTTAACATACAATCCACCTTAGTCAACAAATAACTATTGAAGTCATTCTTATAATTATATTTTGGTAATAATGACCACTCTGAATTCCTCAATTAGACAAAGAAATTTTCGAAATTCATGACTTAGTCATGAAATCATGCCAATCTCTCAGAAAACAAACATTACTTGTATCAAATCACCTTAATCAATATGAAATCACGATTAGAAAATTTTTACATAATATAAATTTCAAGTCAATACATTATTAAATGAATAAGGTTACTGTAAATGTGATGTCAATAAGATATCATTCATATTTATTGAAGGTACTAAGATATATATATAAAGTACTCAAATTCTCAGTTTTTATAAGCATTTTAGTTTATTTAGTTTATTATTGTTTTAGTTTGTAAATATTTTTAATTGTATATATTGAAATATGCCAGGTACTCAATCTAGAGTAAAAAATTATTTTGAACGCGTGTTAGTTAAAGATACGCAAAAATCTCCGAATGGAGTGAATATGGACGGAATTAATGAATCGAAAAATAGAGGTTTAGGCATTGTCCAAGCTTTAGGGTATGTAATTAAATTATTATTTATAGTTAACCAATATTAATTGGCAATTAGGGAAGGGAAAATGCCTACCACTAGTCAAATGGAAGCAATATTAGGGAAAGCAAAAAGGTCCAAAACGCTTCAAAACACTTCCGATCTATCGTACTCTGGACAACAAGCAGCACGCAATATTACCACTACAATTGCGTCGATGCAAGAATTACTCGTTGATAAGAATCCCGATGACAATTTGCAAAAATTGATTCATCATGCAAAAATTGCAAAGATGCGATTGAATAAACCACAAGTCGATACGGACCAAGCAAAGAAGGGATTTACGGAAATGTATGATCATATTACTGTCCTCGGCAAATTGCTGGTCACGTCACCTCACTTTAGAAAATTAATTAATGAATTCTATCTAATTGGGAGGGAAATATTACAAGAAAAGAACTCAGGGAATTCAACTATACCTAGTAATGATAATTCATTGGTAGTTGAATCTTCTTTGGTCTTGGAAGTTGCCCCACAAGAGAATACCAATTCTTTTGATAATTTCCCTCAGGGTACTACATTTCCTACTAGTACTCAGGAAAATAACCCCGATACCTTGGAATTGTTCGTCAGATTAACTGAGGAAGAAAGAAAGGTTGAAAACACCCATACACCACCACCTACTACTGGTGTTGATAATTCTGATACTGTTGAACCAGCCAAAGACATCAAAGACAAGACGATTAGTACACTAAAAGATAGCTTGGATAAGGTCCAACAGGATGACAATGCCAGCTTTTCGTCAGTAACGAAGAGTATGCGCAATAGCGCCAAAGAAAAGATCAAAAATACCTACACTGCATTGAAGACTGCAGAACTCACAGAAGCGCAGCAAAATCGCATTTTCAACCGATTGGTCGCCATTTCTGACGAAGTTCATGAGCATCCCAACTATCAGGACGCTTTGCAAGGTCTTATTGAATCCTTCAGTAACATTGATCAAATCAGCTCCAACTTCCAATCTCAAGTGAGCACTCAAGCAAAATCTGAATTGAATCGATCCGATGCTGATGTTAAGGAAGTAATGACCAATGCCAAAGTTGTGGTGGAAAACTTTGCAGGTGGTAAATCGCTTGATCCTCTGTTTGAAAAAGTCAAGATCACCAATAAAGAAATTCGTCAAGATGAAGAACTAAAGGTTCAATTCCAAAAAGTTCGAGAATACTTAATGAAGACAATCAAAGATAACGATTATGTCCACTCTCCTAATTACCGATCAACTGGAAGTGCATTATTTAAAAATACTCGTCAATTATTGATCAATCGTAAGAATCTACACTTCAATGATGTGATTAATGAAGCTGCAGATTTTAATCGCGCACTCCAAAATGATTCGAAATTACAAGATGCAGCAAAGAATGTGAAGCAATTAGCTTTGGACTTGGTTACCGATAAGCATGGTAAACCTGCTGTCAATACTGAATTACTCTCTGATTTGCAAATTATTTTACCTCGTGTAATTAGCAAGCTTCAATATGTTCAAGTTCCGAGAATTGAACAGATCTCAGAAAATATGGAACTCATTATAGATAATTTGGTATTGGAATGTGACAAGATTTTACCTAAGCAAACTATTCTTGATACTCGCACTGCGTACGATGCACCTGGTGAATATGTGACAAATTCTGCTAATTTCAGAATCAAAAATATCCAAATCAAGAGTCAGGAAGCTGCGTTTTATATTCGTAAATGGTTAGGATTTTTCTTCTTTGAAGATGCTGGTAAAATGACCTTTTCAATCCTTGGTCGTGGTGCCGATGTCGAAACTATCATTTCATTCCCTAAAGTCAAAGTAACCAAAGCCAACGAGGGAGAGCCTAAGATGATGCAGGATCGTAAAGTGTTCGAAAAGGTTAAAGCAAATGTCAATGTCAATAACTTGAAAATTCGAATCAACAGCTCAAGACACGACGCCCTCTACAGAATCTTCTCAGGTACTATCCAAAACAATGTGAAGAAGATTATTGAAACCGAATTGGCAAAATTCATCGAAAAGAGTTTGATGAGTTTGAACGAAAAGGTCAAATCTAATAAGTCGAAACTTAAGAAGGACACTACTAAAAAGACTATTGACATTCGCCCCGATGGTTGGAAGTCTCCCGTATTCGATGTAGCTCCCTCTAAGAAATTGCTAGCGTCTAATAGTCCCACTAACACAGATGATTTGAAACCTTCTGGAGAAAATGTACTCACACCAGCAAATGTCCCACCCATGAAGACCCAGCCAACTACCAAGCATGATTCTAAGGATATTAAACAGCAGGTGCAAACTGTTCCCGAATCCACACTCTTCCAAACAGGACAACAGATTTCTAATAAGGCTAGACATCAACCTGGATTGGGACAAATTACTGTAGAGTAATGAATGGAATCCACATTTTTTGAGTATTTTTTATTATTGGTTATAATTCATTTCATCAATCTATTGCTTTTTTATTTTTATTGATAATTTGAAACTTGAATAAATTTGTTGATATACAATCAATAGTTAAATTGACTTGACGAGTGTTATTGATTAAACTTAGTATATCATTATCAAGATGGCAAAATACCTATTATTATAGCTTTATTCTGATTGTATTTTTTAAGATACTTACAATAAAATTGCATATAAATGTGTTTCTTTTAGAAACATGTTTATAATTGGACATTTGATTGAAAATGAAATAAGTTTTTTATATTATTAAAATAGAGATGTTGATTAATAATTTCAAATTCAATAAAAGGTTATGAAACTAAATCTGTTCACATATACGTATGTCGAGGATATCGGAATTAAAAATTATTTACAATAAATTTCAACTAATTCAAATTCTGAAAATTTAAATTTTCTTTAATTTTATTGTTGTTTAAAATAATAATTTATCTAAGTTATGCTTTCAAATCATCCTTAGATAATTACTTAAGATTCATCTTTATGTGATATGAAATTTTATTTATAATAATAGAATATTCAAAACATTCAAATTAACTTCATTCAAATCAAATATAATCTCCAATTGTATAACTCAAATTATTTTTTAAATTGATTTAGAATTCAAGTTCATCATACAATATAAATCAATCATTATAGATAAATTTGAAGATTGATTTATGCCATTTTAGATTCAAGTTAATTGTAACCTATATAGCAAAATTAAGATATATTAAAAATAATTTAGCAATTAGATTATATCATTTTGGTGATTTCATTCTAGCTATTTCTGAAGTGCTTAGTTTATTTAAATATTTAATATAACCATCTAATTATAACATTTGAAATATCAACCCAAAAGTGATATCATTTAAAATGAATGATAGTACACTGAGATTTTAATTGAATAATTAACTTAAACTTTTATTTCTTATTTTTTATACTGTAATTTGAAATTTCAATACTCAATTATAAATTCTTTTTAATCTAATTGGTTGATATTGACATTAATTTATTTATTTAAGCTTATGGATTCTGAATTGAAAATATGAAAAATACTGTAACAGTACTTTGATTTTCTTAAATAATTACCGCCTTATTTACTTTTTTTGTTGGAGAAAACAATAATTATTTTAATTCTTTTTAAAATTATAAATTTTAATATAATTAAAAAAACTTGGCATAATTAAATATTTTGAATTGATATGATATGATATGATATGATAACATTATTTTGATTACAAATTTCTCAATTAATCAAATTAATACTTTTAATAGATTAAAAAAAATCTTATAAGCTTAAAACTAGTTGAACAATTTGAAATTTGACAAAACTCAAAACCTCTCAATTCATTTGCCCAAGGTTTCAATTTAATATTCAGTATGTGGAAGTCTGCAACTGGATTTCAGGTTCAATTAATTCATGTTTTTCCTATTAAAAATAAATTCAAAACAGAGGAATTAGATTATGAAACCAATTGTTATCTAGTTCTTTGATTTATTAATTCGTATTAACCTCATACTACTACCATTCTACACATAGATAAGAATTCAATTCTATATAATTAATATTAAATATAATCTAATAGTAAGTTTGAATTAGTACATTATGAACACATTCATAATTCTATATTTATACATTATTGTCAAATTTTGTATTATAATTTGATATTTAATTAACCAATCAAATTTGATAATTATTGTTTTCATTTTAGTTTAGGAATTGATAAATTTTGCCAATGAATTAAATTGGTACATACGCCAATTTTTTAAAAAAAAACCATTAAAAATTTTTTTAAATTATCGCCAAATTATTTAACTATGTTCAATATTAATAATAATTAGTGAATAGGCTAAATGAATAGGCACTGATGATTCAATATAATCTCATTAATATAAATATTAACAATATCTTATTAATTCTATATTTTTTTAATTATTAATTATTCAATATTATGAAATTATTTTTTCTAATTATATTCACTTTAACACTTGTCAACTCCTTGGAAATTAACGGTGATGTAGTACTTTGTCTGACAAAATTGACATGTAGTATCCCAATGAAAATGAATACTACGGAATACGATACTGACTTTACCAAATGCACAAAGGATGGAAACCCCAAAAACAAGTGTATTCCCAAAGCACTTGGTCTCAGTCAAGATGAGATGGATGTCTACGACAAGATTGTGAGTAAAACTGTGGGATGCGCTACTTCTGAGCAGAACCAATATCTCAACTGTACGACCAAGTGCTCCTCAGATTCTAACAATCGCGACAAGTGCGTATTCGACTGTAAGTACCAGTTTCTTAACATTGTGAAAGAATGCCTCCAGCTCAAGTCTAATATCAGTAACTACGAATTGAAAGAAAGTGAGCAGTGCAGCGATCAATGTGACTCCAAGGATATGAAGCAGTTGTTTGATTGTGATTTAAAATGTAATAGGAAGTTGTATAGTGGGTTAGATATTGATTTGAGTAAGTTTAAGAATGTATCTGCATTTGGTAAAGAAAATTCAACGGATAATAACCATTCAAGCGGATTGCAAGTTGTGTCCTATAGTTCTTTCAATTTTTTGGCGGTTGTTCTTGGTACAATACTGCTTACAGTATTTTAAACAACATCAATATATAATTAATCATCCTTAGGTATCGATATCTATTATTCAATATTCAATTTATATTATTTCTTTAAGCTACTCAAAGTTATTTTTAATTTTGAATTTTTTAATTGCAAATAATAATTAATTGATAATAAATTCAATAAATTATAATAGATTATTAAAATAATTTATTAATTAAATTAATATTGAAAAAATAATTATTAATCATAATTATATTATATTTATATATAATATTTAGATAAATTCAAACTAAATTATAATAAACTTATTCTACTAACTTTTATATTTTAATATTACTTTGTAATTTAAATAATGGGAATTTTTTGTGATTGAAAAAAAATAAACATTTTAATATATAAAAAGTAAAAATAAATATATAATATAAAATTAATAGTTTCTTTTATTTCTAATAACTTTTTGCTATATTTTTGGTAAAGATTTAACACTTAAAAAATAATTCTTTTTATTAAAGACTAAAATTTGATGTTTTACAAACCATTTAAATTTTACTATAGAAATTTTTTTTCTTGTAAGCTAGTTTTTTAATTACTTAAAACAATAATAATCACATAAGTTATAATCTAAAGAATATACTAGATATAGTGGTTTTTTCTAGTTATTTTTAATTAAAAAGTTTTTTATAACTTTAAATTTATATATTTTATAATTATCTTGTAAAATAATAAATTTTCTTAAATTATATTAAGAATACTAATTAAAAATAATTTTATTTAAAAAAATAATATAGTTTACTATTAATTGATTTTCCTTTAAAAATTAAATAAAAATAGCATATATCATTATAATTTATTATAACAATTAGCATTCACTTATCAACAAAGTATTTATTTAAAGGAATTAATAATAAGGGTTGATTTAACTTAATTTAACATTTTAATTTATATTTTAACAAAAGATTATATAAAAAATCTAAGATTTATTAATTATAATAATTTATTGTAAAACTTTAGTTTCTAACTATACCTTAATAAATTTTGTTTAATAATAACTACTCTAGTTTTTTTTAAGTTTTAATTAAATTATAAGGTATTTATTTTTTATTTTTATTAATTAGTTTTAATTTAAACTTTAATATATATAAAATACTTATATAACTAATATTAAAATATTTTGATAATTTTTTAACTAAAATAACAAGGTGCTTTTTAATATAATTTTTCACTTTACTAATAATTAAAAAAGTAATAGTTAAAACTAATTTTTTAAATTTTATTAAGTTTTAAATAATTTTGTTTTTAACTTTAAAGTAATTTAACTAATAATAAATTGTTAATTTGAATAATATTTTATTAATAAAAGCTGTTTATTATTTTTAAATAATTTTAAAAGATTTATAGTTAAGTTTTATTAATACAAAAATAAAAAACTTTTCATAGTTATTATTTAGTTTAAGTATAACTAAATTAAATAACCATTTTTAAAAAATAAATATTTTAATCAATAAAATTATTATA
>JNEM01016831.1:0-10672 GCA_000697335.1 Conidiobolus incongruus B7586
TTTAATAGATTTTTAAATTTTAAAAGATATATATATCAAAAAATTATTAATTTTTTAAAATATCTATAAGGATTCCTTTATCCTTATATTTTATTAATTTAAGTTATTTTAATATTATATTCAAATATTTTAAAAAATTAGTTTAATTAAACTAATGGTATATATAAGGTAATAAGTATCAATAATAGCTTTACTATTATAATCTCAATATATATAATAATATTAAATTTAATCAATAATTTTTAGTTAAGATAATTTATTATTTTTGTTTTGTTTTTTATTAATTATTATCTTCTAGCTTAATAAAATCAAGTAGTCCAACTCCTAATAAGTTATATAATATAATGATTAATATAATCATAATAGTATTTATAATTATAATATTAGCTAATTTATATACCATTAAATTATTTATAATAAGCTTAGTTATATTTAATACTATAACAATGATAATATATAATTATTTTGTTAATATAGTTAATAAAATTAAAAGTTAGTAGAGTAAAATACTCTTATAGTTAATTATATGAGGTAATAGTTTAAACTCTTAAAAAATCTTGTGATTTAAACTTTTAACCTTTTTATAACATTATAGACTTATATAGATATAATATATTTTAAAAAGAGATAAGATTTTAAGATATATATTATAATAATATATATATGCTAGCTAAAGACAAAGGATATATATACTATCTTAAGTATTTACCCTTAATTTTTAAATAAATTTAGAAAACTAGTGCTCTTAAGTTTAATTTGCTATTTAATATAATTATACATATTTTTAAAAAACTTGCTAAAAGTTCAACCCCTTATATCTCACCTTATAATATCATTATTAAAAATATTAAGTTTTATTAAGGAAAATTTGAAAATCAAAATCAAATTACCAATTATTATCAAATAAATAAACTATTTTTATTATTATATATTTATAATTTCTTGTTTTTTTAAACTAACTACACTAGCCCACAAAAGTAAGTCATAAAATTAAAAATATATACATTTCTATTAATATCTTAATGAATACTAATTTAAATAAACTTATATTAAACTATGTAATTAATATATATTTTTTATTTATAATATAATATATATAGTTATTTAATTAATTATTAATTGATATATTAATACTAAAAGTATACTTAAGATAAGTTATAAATTTACAGGTTTTAGTATTGATAGAAAAATTAATATCTAATATATTTACCTTTTGCTTTTCTAACTTCTTTAAGTTTGTGGGGTATAGAGTTAACTAGCTTTTTACATTAAACAGGACTAATATTATTCTAAGCTTCTTGAATATACTTTTAAAGTTGATTTAAATTTTTTACTAGGGGAAAAGCTTTAATTGATTTTTTTAGTTAATCCTAAAGATATTTAATTAGGTTAAAATTAGGAGATTGAGGAGGTTATTTCATAATAGTTATTTTGCTATTTTTAAGCTATTTAATAGTAGAATTTATAGTATAACAAGGTTTATTATCTTGTTAAAAAATAATATTTGATTTTTTTAATCTATATTACTCAATAATTTTTTTCAATTTATTGTTAAAAATACTTTAGTATATTTCAGTATTAATTCCCCTATTAACCTTATAAAGATATTTTATACTTGAAGATAGCATATATCCTTAAATTATAATTAACCTACTATTGTATTTTTAGATTATAATAACATAATGGTTATAAAATAATTCTTTATCTTTTTTGAAATATCTAGCTTTTTTATGAAATTTATTAAAATATATTTTTGTTTCATTAGATTAAATAACCTTACTCTAGTTAGTTTTAATTTAACTTTAGTGTTGATATTTAAACTCCTACCTAACTTTATAATAAGACTTTTTTAGTTGGGGGTGTTTTTTCTTAAAGTATAAATAGTATCTATTCTAATGTAAAATATATATAATAGTATTAGTACTAACTAATATTCTTGTATAGTCTTGTAATTCTTGTTATACTTTTATAGTAGTATTACACTTACCTATACTAACTAATCTACAAATATACTTTTTATCATGTTTATCTATAATTTTAACACACTTAAGTTTTAGTTTAGGTGTTTTTTTAACATTATTCTTAATAACCCTAACTATAGTAAATTGGTTAACATTAGTAATTCTAGCAATCTTACAAGTTAATTTATTTTTATTATGAAGTTGATTAATATGTAAGTGAATTTTTTTAGAGAGAGATTTAAACATTATAATATTAATTTTAAAATATTAGCTTAATAGTTTTATAATATATATAATACAATAAAAGAAAAAGAAGATATATATAAGTTTTGTTATTTATACCCCTTTAACTTATAAACCTACAAATTTATAACTCACTTTGGTTAAATTTTAGGTTTTGATATATTAACCAATAGCTAATATAATATAATCAAATATAGTTAGTTATAATCAATTAATATAGGTAAATTATATATTTTAAATTAAATTTATTTAATTATGAATTGTTTAAGATATAAGTAAATATTTAAGTAATTTTGATTTTATGACTCATTTTTGCAGGCTAGTGTATACTTTTTATATTTCATTATTTTAAAATATTAATTTTTTAATTAAATTTATGATTAAAATATAAAATTCTATAATTGTCAAATCCTTAGTATTAAATTAATTATACTATTATGGTTATCTAGATAGTAACCTGATTAAGTATCTTTACCTTGCCTTGCTATCTATTTTTTGATAAGGATATGTATTATCCTAGTGCTGGAAACTAGGATAATTGTATTGAATTAAGTTGGAGTGTGGATAAGTTATAGGATTAGGATGTAGTTATATGGAGTTTTATTGGAAGTTCTTGACAAAGACTTGGAGTTAGTTTCCTTCAGATAGATAGATAGATAGATAGTTGGATAGATGGATGAGTGAATAGATAGATGACTGGATGAATGAATAGATAGATAGATCCCTGTTGTATTTCCCCCCTTTTGATATTGGGATAAAAATGGATCAATTTAAGGGAAAGTAGAATAAGAGATAAATTATGGGTACTGATATTAAAGGTAAATATATATGGACTAATTGGGTAGATACGTGACAGGATATTATCTTAGAAGATATATTATTATATTATAAAGGTTTTATTTTTTAACAAACCTAATTTATCTTTAAATATTATTTTAACCAATAATTTAATTATAAAAAACTAATATTATAAGTCAAATTATATAAGGTCAATATATCTTTCATTAGATAATAATATTTTTTCATTTTCTGAATAAAACCTTTAATCTATTATTATTAATTAATAATTATAATTTATTTGCCTCAGTCTGTTATTTTATATATTATTAGCAACTGGTATTATCATATTATAATAAAAATTTAATCAAAGTTAATTTAATATTATTTTATTATTATTTAATAACTTATAGTGATTTTTATTATATAAAATATATTGAAAAATATATTTTAATTAATATTAATTTTATCAATAATTATTATTTAAATTAACTTTTTTTTGAAACCAAAGACTGAAAATACTATATAAAATATAAAATATTTTAATTTAAATAAATTCTGATAATAAAAGGATAAGAGTTATAAAATTTTAATAAGATATAATATTATATATCTCTTATATATTAATAATACATTATTTGGAATTTTATTCCTATAAATAAATTTACTTTTTATTATTCGTAAAAAGTTCAAAAAAATTAATATAAATAATTAATTAAATAATAATTAAATATATATATAATTTGAAAAAATTATCATAATATTATATTGATAAATATTTTAATTAATAATAATTAATAATAAAATTAAATAATTAACTATAATAAAAAATATATATTAAAGAGAATATATATTCAAATATTTAAATATAAAGTAATAATTTTAAAAAAGATTAAGAAATATATATTCAAAAGTTATATATTAAATAATTTCAAAGAAATATTTTATCAAATTTAGTATAAAATATTAAAAGCTAAAATAAATAATTTATTAATTAATTTAATAAATAAAATTTTATATATTTAATATTTATTTTAATAATAATATTTATTTATATATATATTAAAATAGAATGAATTTATTTAAAAAATAAAACAATTATAATATTGTTTAGATCAAGAATATAAACTATAAATAAAAAATAATTATATTTGAAAATTTTAATTTAAGTTATTTTAAAGCATTAAAAATGACTTGAATTAAATATATATCAACTTAGAAAAATAGCTTGATATAATAAAAATTAGATATAAATAACTAGATTAAATTTTAATAAAATAATAAACTTTAAATATTATAAACTTATCAATATTAAATAAACAAATATAAAATATTGAAAAATTAAAATATCAACTATAGAGCTATTATTATAAGGATAATATTAATATTATAAAATCTATTAAAAATTATTTTATAATTATCTCTTAATGGAAATTTGATATATTTATATTAATATCAAATTCTCTCAATTATGAATAATCATTACTATTGATAATTACTTTAAGACTTGAAATCACAACTGGATATTCATTACTTTTTATCTTTAGATTCTTATTTTTTTATTGACTTTATTTGTATAATTTGCTTATAATTATTTTGATATTGCTACCTTGTGCTTGCATCACTTTTAATAATTTTTGCATATAAGTTGATCTAGTATCTTTAATTTTCAACAATATATTATGTTTCAAAGATGAAATTTTAACCCTAGTCATTAGAATTGAAAATATGAGTGAAAAAAAACAATATATATTTGAAAAATTCATCTTTTAAAAAAACATTAATAATAAGGGTATTTGATTATCTCAAAATATAAAATATATCATAATTTATTCTCTGATATATAGTTCAGATATAGTTATCATTTTATAAATTTTAAATGCCTTATATAAATAAAATGAATCAACTTTTGTTTGATTTTTTTCTTTAAAAAAGATATATAAATTTTTGTGTTGAAAAAAGTAAATTTAACTGAAATGATTAAGATTATTGGTTAATATTACTTTGTAATTTAAATAATGGGAATTTTTTGTGATTGAAAAAAAATAAATATTTTAATATATAAAAAGTAAAAATAAATATATATTATAAAATTAATAATTTCTTTTATTTCTAATAACTTTTTACTATACTTTTAGTAAAGATTTAACACCTAAAAAACAATTCTTTTTTTTAAAGATTAAAATTTAATATTTTATAAACCAATTAAATTTTCTTGTAGAAATTTTCTTTCCTACAAGCTAGTCTTTTAATTACCTAAAACAATTATAATTACATAGGTTATAATCTAAAGAATATACTAGATGTGGTAGTTTTTTCTAATTATTTTTAATTAAAAAGTTTTTTATAACTTTAGATTTATGTATTTTATAATTATTATGCAAAATAATAGGTTTTCTTAAATTATATTGAGAATACTAATTAGAAATAGTTTTATTTAAAGAAAAAATATAAAGTTTATTATTAATTGATTTTCTTTTAAAAACTAAATAAAAATAACATATACTATTATAATCTATTATAACAATTAACATTTGCTTATCAATAAAGTATTTATTTAAAGGAATTTGTAAAAAAGGTTAATTTAGTTTAATCTAATACTTTAATTTATGTTTTGGTAAAAAACTATACAAAGGAATCTAAGATTCATTAATTGTAATAATTCATTGTAAAAGTTTTGGTTTCTAGCTATACTTTAATAAGTTTTGTTTAGCAATAACTACTCTAGTTTTTTTTAAGCTTTAGTTAAATTATAAGGTACCTATTTTATATTTTTATTAATTAATTTTAATTTAAACTTTAATATATATAAAATACTTATGTAACTAATATTAAAGTGTTTTGATAATTCTCTAGCTGAAATAAAAAAGTACTTTTTAATATGTTTTTTACTTTATTAGTAATTAAAAAAGTGATAGTTGAAATTAATCTTTTAGATTTTAACAAGTTTTGGGTAGTTTCTCTTTTAGCTTTAAAATAATTTACTTAGTAATAAATTGTTGATTTAGATAATATTTTATTAATAAAAGCTGTTTGTAAATTTTAAATGATTTTTGAGGGTTTATGGTTAAATTTTACTGATACTAAAATAAAAAATTTTGGATGGTTATTATTTGGTTTAAGTATAATTAAATTAAATAACTAATATTAAAAAATTATTTTTTTAATCAAAAAAGTTATTATATATATATATATAATTTAAAACTATTTATTTTCCTATTTGTTTTGTATATATTTTTTTATTTGAAACTAATAATATGTTTGAAAAATCAGAAATTAAAAAATTTCCCATTTTTTTAATTCTAAAGTAATATTAATGTAATTGCTATATTATTTAACAAATACATTCTCTTTTTATATTTTTTCTAGTCAGGATTAAAGTTGCTTTAGACCAAAATTGCAATGCCTAATATGTTTAATAGAATGTAAATTTTATATAAGAGAAAAATATAAAAAAATCAAACTGACAGAATAGTATAATATTTTGTATGATTGTTTATTAAATCTGCTTTTTTAATCTGCACTAAAATTTTATGTAAATTGATATTGAGTCAACTAACTTGTACTTGAAATATATTAGATAATAATTAGATATTTTAATTTGTTTCCAATACCCAGTTATTTGGTAAATTGTATTTAGATTCAATATATATATATATATATATATATATTGGAATAATTATATTGATAATACTAGAAAAAACTAGTTCAATGAAATTTTACCAAAATTTAAAGGAACTTTGTAAATAAATTTATATGATATTATAACACTTCATAATAACTAACTAGCATCTGATCATTGAACCTTTATATATTACTCGATTATCAATAAAAAGTGTCTTGGAACCAAATTTTACTCAATAAACAGTGCTTCCCATAGTATAATGGATCAAATATCAATCATTATAATTTAAAAAAAATAATATATCATTATCATTTTATATTGATATTGTATACCTCGCAAAAATTTAGTTAAGTTTGTATGCTATTAACTGTAGTATATAAGGATTTCAATGTACTAACTCTTATATTAGATATTAGTCTACTCAGTAACTATATATAACCATTGATAATTTTAATATCTACATAATAAGTAATCATATCCTATTTAAAACAGTTCACATTTTTATCTGTTAATTTTGAATTAATTCCATTTGAATATACTATGTTCCAAATTATTATCCTATTATTGAACTAGGAGTTTATGAATGAATAACTAGATTTATTAAAAAGTTTTAAAAACTTATTATTTAAAAAAATTATATTTATTCAAGGAAAAAAATTAATTCTAATATAATTTTAAAATGATATTTGATCCTATAATAATATATTCTTAAATGTTTTAAGTTTTAAAAGTTAGTTCTTAGAATATAAATTTAATATTCTATTAACACTTATTTTAGAAACTTCTGTTATCATAGTAGCATAATATTTTGGAACTTAATGACATATTTAGAAAGATGAAATTCAATGAAAATAATTTTAACTAAATTAATAGAAAATATTAAAGTATGATCTGAGTTTAAAATTATTCCTTAAATATTAAATTAATAATATCAAAACCTTTTTTTATATAATTTATCTCCATAGTATCAAAACTTCCCAAGTAATATTAAAATATCTTAAAATTTTGAATTATAGTCATTTAAACAAGATCAATACCTTTTTATCCATATTTTATATTTAGCCAAAATTTGATACTAACTTGGGTTAATTTCTGAACGTGAGTTAATTATATTCTATTACTTTTGAAATTATGATAAGATCATCTACTGCAACAATAAATTATCATTATCTTGGAATATTAATACTAATCGTTATTCTGTAATTGGCATAATCAATATATTTTAAAGATAGTCGACTATTCCTGAAACAATTGTTCAAATTTTCAACTAGGAATAGACTAAATAGAAACCAAATGCCAGTTACTGTTCCTTTTCAACGGAAATAAAACAATTTTATTATTACATTTTATTCTATTGGCAAGAACAAAATATTAAACACCTTAATAACCACGTTATCATTCAAGCACCAAATTTGAGGGATAATTTAACATTAATAATCTTAGTAATTTCGGGTTATTATATGCAAGTAATGTTCTAATACTCAACACAATATGGATGAATACCTTAGTTATTAGTATAGTTGTGAGTATTAGTAAGATTTTTTAAACGGATTAATAGTTTAAAAATGATAATTTGAATCTATTCTAGTATTTCGGAATTGAGGGATTGAATTTGGAAATTATTAATGAATTTTCCATGAATTTTGTTAAAATTTTATCGGATATTAATACGTTGTCTTAACTATAATACAATCAAATTATCAAACTATTGTAGAATGGAAAATCTGCGCTGATGTTTGTAATACAAGTTGAACATTTTTGTGGGGTTGATCATCTTAATCCAAAATTTTAGTATTTGAGTGCTTAATCTTTTTAATATCTATTAATAATCTTAAAAACATAGTTTGATTTTGTTCCAAAATAATAGTAATATTTACAAAAGAATGTTTTTAATTGCCATTGACTCAATATAATATTAGAAAGATCATCAAGGTATCATGATATGTTTTTAACATCACAATATATTTCATCTCTATATTGTTATTTCCATTATTAAATAAATTAAACTTGCTTATTTTGTATACCTTTAACATCCTTAAAATCATTCAAATTTTTCACAACAATCTCACTATTTTATGCAAACTATATCATTCAAATAAAAATCACCTAATATTACTATTAACTCGAATTAAAATATCGTGATTGAATAAGGTTACTAGACAATAAAAATCAAAATTCAAAAGCCAAACAATATAACTCTGTCATCAATAAACAAAGTTTAATCATAAATTGAGGTTGATTCAGCAAATATTGAGGTCAATTCAAATGAACATCCCCTAATACTATAGTATATTTGACTATTTTAAGAAATTATAAGTAAAGATTAGGGAAGTGGAATATTACCACATTTTAGCTAATTAATTTTAATTATTATAAATTTTTCTACGTGGATTTATTTTAATAATTAAAAAATAATATCCTCAATTACTTTTTAAATGGGTTATTTGTATAAGCCTTAAATACCTTTAAAACATCCAAATACACATTATAACAATATCCTCATATTTCAATACTAAAAACTTTCAAGAAATTTAAACAGCTATAAATAAAGTCTAGTTAATAAAAAGTATATATGTAAATACTAAATATTTATACGTTAAACTATACTAATGCTAACTTGAAGGGTTTCAGATAACTGTAGGTTTGATAAATTATACCTTTGAATTAATAAAATATCGGGATTTAAAATAAAGAAGTGACAGTTCATGTCAAGTTGGATTGGTTTAGCTTTTATAAGTAAATGTTAAATTGAGTAATTAAATTAATTTAATTTAATTTTAAATGTAAATTATATTGTACATATTATTTTTTTTTGATACTATAACTAATATTAAAGTAATTATTGGGGATATTATAAAACTAATAAAACCATATTTTATTATCAGTCAAAAAATTAATTAAAGTTAATTAACTAATATTGAAAATTGAAATTGTATGGATATTATCATTTGACATAATTATTTATAAATAAAAGAATACCAAACTTTAACCAAATACAAATTACCGGATAGCATAAGCTCCATTATTCCTCAATGTATGAAATCACTTGAACCACTATTCTATTACTAGATTTATATCTCCCTCCCTCCCTCTCTTTCTTTCTTTTACTTCTTCAATATTACCTAATTTGACTATTATTACTTGATTTCAAAAAAAAATTAAATTTAACAAATGATCAAATACAAAATTTCAATCGAATAAAATTTAGCACTCAAAAAAAATATTAAGGACTTGAAGACTAGGTAAAACTATTTACTAAATAGAGTGATCAACTTTGATGATGGTATTTTTTAGCTTCATTCTTAGAATTATACAATTATTTTAGTTCAAATAATGATTCAATCATTATCTAATATTCATGTTAATCATAATTATACATGTTTTAAAATTTTTAAGTTTTTGAATTCTAAATTTTGTTTATTTTTACTAAATTTGATATGGATAAATGTATTAATCAGTATCAAATATCATATAGATAATAGTATCTATTATAATTATAATCATTTTATGCTTTAAGATTTAATCTATATTATATATATATATATATATATTAGATAGATAGTCATCATTATAGTTTTAGATTTAAAGTTTTCAGGAGTTGATAAGATAAGTACTCAACTAACCTCATGGTCCTTAAAATTCAACCCTGGAAACTATAGAATGAGTAATTACATTAAATGCTTTATTTTTACCGATACTCCTTATAATAATTATTTTCTTTTATATCTAATCTAAATTTAATGAACTTTGTTAGTAATAAGCCATCCAAATTATTAATATATTTAACTTATAAATTAATTTATTTAAAAAAAATATTATCATGCTATAATTATTTTTTAGATCCATTTAAATTTTCTCAATTTAAGTAATCTTTTTTAATATGCAGTTAATAATAATAACAATAATAATAATAATAATAGTAATAATAATAAAAATAATGATTTATTTTTATTAAAATTAATTATTTCACTATGATATAATTTTATAAAAATATTTATAGTATATATACATATATATATTTTTTTATTAACTAATATTCCCTTCATCATTAAATAGAAACATGTTT
>JNEM01016841.1:0-16374 GCA_000697335.1 Conidiobolus incongruus B7586
ATATAATTGATATTATTAAAACATTTTAATTATTTTATATAATAATTATAAAATACTTCAAATTTTAGCTTTAATAATTTTTTTAATTAAATATAATTAGGAAAACCTATTATATTTAATATATTCCCTATATTAAAGTATATATGGTTATAATTGCTTTATATTATTAAAATATATATTTATAATAAATAAAATTTTTTCAAATATATTTAATTGGTTTAAATATCAAATTTTAATCACTAATAAAAAAAATTATTTTTTAGATATTAAAAGTTTTTTAAGAATATATCAAAAAGGTATTGAGTGTAAAAAAGAATAATAGTTTTATATTTATATATATGTTTGTCAGCTATATAATAAAAATCTAATTATTTAAGATTTAGAGTAATGTATTTTATTTTTATTAATTTTAATAATCATAGTTTTCAAAAATGAATGAATTCACAGATTTTTTAAAAACTTATATTATATCAATAATCAGAAGTTTCAAATATAATAAGAATAAATTTTATAAAATCTATAATTAGTTACTTATAAAGAAATATATTATATATTTATAGATTTGAAAATAAATAAAATGACAAATATGAGAATATTTTGTTTATAATTGGATTTTTTATTTTTTTTATCAAATATTTTTGTAATTTTTGATTTGATTAAAGAATAGATAAGAAAATTGTTAATTATGAAATTTATTGGATATTCAGCAATAATTCAATAATTCAATAATTACTTGAATTAAATTTATTTTTAAAAATTGAAATATAAATTGAATTTTTGGACAATTTTTAACTAGTTAATTTGATTCAGTTTGATTAATAATTAATGTATTAGTTTTAAATTTATTTTCTATTGTATTTTGTATTAATTCTTAGAATAAATAAGGTTCTAACAATGAATATTTTATTAGCTTACCACGTTCCAATTCATTTTTTTATATTTTTAATAATTTATCCAAAATCAGAAAATTTGTTTATTGTTCAAATGCCAATGCAGCAAAAAGTCCTTTGAAATAAAGTTATATTAATCAGGATTCCAGGCATAACTATTGTATATTGGCTAAATCATATAAGGTATTATTTATATTGCTTGCGCCATTTTAAATGATCTCAATTTATTACAATGCTAAATAAGTGTTACTATTCAATTTTGATAGAATAGGATTCATTAATACGAAAAACTATGAAACAAAAAGGTTTATTGAAAAATGTATCAATCTTATCAACAATGTGATAGAGAATGACAAATCACATGACATATTTTATATTATGTTTATTTTTATAGTTATTGCTAATTGTTATCACAATATAAATTTTTTTTGAATTAATATTTTTTTAATTCAAATATAGCAAATTTCATATTTTGCAACAATTAACTTGATATCTATATTTGATAAAAAAATTACTAAATTTATCCAAATTTTGGGTAGTATTAAACCGTTCAAATGACTAAATATTGATTAAATCATGCAAAAAAAATTTGGAATCAATATTAAATTTAACAAAAAATTTCGAGTAATACAAATCCAATAAATATTCAAAAAGGGTAAAAATTGTCCAATAAATTGTTTTTCCAGAAAATTGGCTATATTTATATATTAGAGAGATATTATTAGTTCCAATAATTTTGTTATAGATCAAAGTCGGAACTTTTATTAGTAGTATGAATTTTACTTTTATTGGTATTAATGAAAAATTATGGAAATTTTGTAAGAGATACTGGAATTATCAAATTATTTTAATGTTATAATTTTACTTTTGATTCAATTTTAAAATTTTGATAATAAATTATATAAAATATAGGAAAATCAAAATATAATAATATAGATATAAATAATGGATAATAAAATTATTTTCATCATTAATTTATAAATCATAATCTAGGATAAATTGTAAATATAATTTAGTTTCAATTAATATAAAAAATTTAATTGTAATTTTATTTTTAAAATATTTGGATGGTATTTATCAATTTAAAAATATAATTTGAAATGATTTAATTATGAATTCAAAAAGTTACTATAATGATATAATAATTATATATTTTAAAGTTTTTAAATTGATGACAATTATTTATAAATTAATTGATTTACAATTAAAGGATTTTTTTAAGTACTGTAAAATGAATGCTTTTGAGTATTTTATTCAAATATATGAATAACTAAATTAAATCATTTTGAATAAAGTTTAATTTCTCTGCATCATGATATAGATATATATTATATTGTTATTGCATAATAAATATATAAGATAACAATATCTATTATACTAAATATTAAAACTATTTTATTATACCACCATATATTTATAGCATTATTTTTTAAAATTAAACTATATGAGAAAATTTAAATTTTATTTATCAATTAAATTTTATCAAAAAATTCCTATATTCATAATAATATATTTAAATATCAAAATTTGGGTTGATCAAGCATATTAGAAAAATTATTCAAATAACAAATTTGATAATTATACCAAAAGCTTGATAATAGTGACTTCTTGGTATATAATAAAATTATGTTTTGTAAATATATTATGAACTTGTAAACATTATTGGAATCACTAATTTATTCATTTAATTTTCAAAATATTTTTAAATAAAACATCGGTAAATTTATTTAATGTTAAATCTACATTTATCAAATTTTATTCAATATGTAAACTATTAAAATAATTTATATATCAGATAATTATTTGTATATGATCGTATATGATCCAAGTTAAATATTTGTTTGAAATATTTATTAGTTGATGAAATTTTATTAATAGCAATACAAGAATTACTTCTATCAAGAATATATACCAATATTATTATTCGTAATAATTATAAATTAGATTTTTATGTTACAAATTATTAAATAATTTTTTAATTTAAAATACTATTACCTATAAAATAGAATTTGTTAATATAAAAATTTCAAATTGATATAATAAAGGTGTTAATATAATTTGTGAGAATTATTTATCAGATTTTCTTATAATATTCTATAAAATCAATATAATATTACATAATTTGAATAATTATGATTATATTAAATGAATATTATTGGAGTAAAATATTTTAAAAAATATATTAGGGAAAAAGATAAATATCATCTCAACAAAGTCGTTTTTAAAATAAAGGCTATTAAACTAACATATTTTTTTTATTAATTCAATTTTTATTTTTCGAAATCTTTTTGTAAACTATATCTATGTTTAAATATTTGTAAATCCTGATATTGAATAATATTCTCCTTTCCTTAATATATTTGAACTAACTGAAAATTTAAAAGAGTAAACTTATTCTTTATCGCATATAATAGGTTAACATAATTCACTAGTTACAAAAAAGGGATTATAAGTACACTATTGAATAATGTGAACAAAAAATCAGATAATTCAATATATCTTATAGTCAATAAATTCCCTTTTTAATTTAACAATAATATTATGACATCACCAAACCCATAAATAAAATAAAATTTAAATAAAATGATAAATAATAAAAATACCCAATCCCTTATTTTAAATTTAATTAAATCAACAAATTATTCACATTAAAATAATTATAACTACTCCTTAAAAATTTAAAAATTTAAATTTTAATATTAAAATTTGAATATGTCTTTAAGACCTAAAAAAACTTCATTTTCACCAGTATATAAACAAATTGAAGATTATTTAAACCAGCTTTATTTTTATCAAAAATGTCAAGTTCAAAGTATTAAAATATATCAGTAAGTTCATTTTAATATTATAAAAATAATTATATAACATATTTTATAGAGCAGTTTATGATTTATGTAATTCTTATCCTAAAGCTTATGATGACAGATTATATAAAAATTTAATTAAATATTTTAAAAATTATTCTCAATTAATTAAAAGAGTAAATAATATAATAATTAAAAATTTTTTTAATAAATATATTTTAATTAAATTGATTTTTTTTTCTTTTCACTATTTTAATTTAATTAGAAATTAATTGAATCGAATACAGAAATGATATCAGTGTACTCTGAGGAATGGAATAAATTTCATATGCTAACGAAGTATGTTGATTCTTTGTTCGCTTACTTAAATAAGTCGATAGTCGCACCCAGGCTCGCGGGGGATGAAGATGACGAATTGAAATTGCACGGTAATCCCGATCTAAACGACCATCAAAATAACTGGAATCATCTTAATCAAGATCTTGATGATTCTGAGGGAAGGGAAATACCACTTGGGCCAATTTATGGTTATGACAGGATGTCCATTTTAAAGGTTGTTTATATTATTCGATATTTTTAATATTTATATCTAACCCTCTTGGTTAGCTATCGCACTTAATTTGGAAAGAAGAGATTATTTTAAGTATTGAAAAGAACGATCAAAATCAATTAATGAAAACTGTCTTCCGAATTATTGAGGAACATCGCAATCTCAAACTAGTTAACCTTCAACCCATTTGGGAGCTGAATCAATCATTGATTCTCATGGAAAACTGTAATACTGATGAACTTGAACTCGATGACTTAGAACTTTACAAAAACCAATTCGAATTACCATTCATGACGGCCACTCATCACTATTATAAGAGACAAGCTGCTGGCTTTATATCTGAATGTGATATGCATCAATTCATGATTAAGGTATTTTTTCAATTTATTAAATTATTACGTAATAAGTTAATATATTTCAATTTAGGCACTTGAAAGGATTGAATTTGAAGAGGCATTAATTAAAAAAATCTGTCACGAATCTTCGTTCAAAAAGGTAATTAATATTTATCAGCGATTTATAATGTATATTTAACACTTAATTTAGGCAATTCATCCAGTAGATACTGAATTAATTATACATTATAATGATCAATTAAATGCAGCTTTTGATCAGTTTTTGGTCAATCATCAATTTGAACGTAATTTAATAATAATACACACTAATTGTAACAATCATTAATGTTTATTTTTAGAATGTACTTTAGCATATAAGCTATTTAATCGCATTCCCAATGGAATTAATTCAATTTTGAAAATATTTGAAGATTATGTGGTTAAAATTGGATCGGAAGCTATTCATGAATTTGAACAAGGCCCAAACAAAGTAAATTATTTAATTTTTATTTAAGAAATTATTATTGAAATTAAAAAACCCAGGATCCAAGAATTTATGTGGAACTTCTTTTGAACACTCATACTAAATTTATGTCCATTACGAATAATGTATTTTTAAATGACCCTCAGTTCGTTGCAGCTGTTGATAAAGCTTTCAGAAGAATCATTAACGCTCCCCGCGATCCAAAGGGTATACCTTATGGTCAGCCACCAGAAATGCTTGCCAAATATGCCGACTTAATGCTAAAGAAGGGTGTTAAACCTTTAACCAATAGTCAACCAACCACCAGTACCAACTCCAATCCTACAGAAATTAACGATACCGATCCCGAGTTAAAATTATCAAATATGGTAAATTCACCAAATATCCTACAAGTTCGTTACTAATTGCCAAAAATTATATAGATCGTATTATTCAAATATATTGATGATAAAGATATGTTTCAAAAGTTTTATTCTCGACTCCTTGCAAAGCGACTTATTCATGGCCTATCAGTTTCAGAGGATCAGGAATCTTTAATGGTTTCAAAATTAAAGACGGAATGTGGACCTGAGTACACCACAGTGTTGCAGAGAATGATTACCGATTTAGCTATTAATAGCGATTTAAATCAATTATATAAGACATATTTGAGTTCTATTGAAACGAATCAGCCAGGTATATATCAACATTACTCTAATTCGCATTGGCTACATTAACTTGTATATTTTTAGCCGTTTCAACTAATTTTATGATTTTGACAACGGGTGCATGGCCTATTAATAATTCATCCTCTCAAATTGTAAATCAAAGGAATGAATTTAGAGTACCTGATATTGTAAGTATTTACAATTCGCTGCTTAGGATAAATTTCATTTTGTTAATTATTTGTTTAGCTCAACTCTAGTATTTCAATGTTTCAAACATATTATCATTCACAACACACAGGTAGAAAGTTGAATTGGCTATGGCATTTATGTAAAGGTATTATTTGTTATATATAATAGATTTATCCAAATTGATCATTTTTGGATTTTTTAGGAGATTTAACCTTAAATTATTTGCCTAAAAAATACGAATTGAACTGCTCTCTCTACCAACTTAGTGTTCTTTATTGTTTCAATGAATCCGACACTTTAACACTTGAACAGATTCAGACTCAAATACAGCTTCCGATGAATGATATTATAAATATTTTAAAGTCACTCATCGACAACAAATTATTGATCTCAATTGAGAGTCCATTAGATATCAACCTCAGTTTGAATCAAAAATTTTCGCTTAATATGAATTATAATAACAAAAGATTTAAATTAAAATTAGTTCAATTTAATCAAACTGAAATTCAGATGGAAGATAAAGAGACTGTTAAGAAAGTTGAAGAAGATAGAAAATTATATCTACAGGTACGATTTTGATTGGGTTATTAAATATTTTATTAATTCCATTTTAGTCTGTAATTGTAAGGATAATGAAGTCTAGAAAACTTTTAACTCATACTCAATTGGTTCAAGAAATTTTCCAACTAACACAAAGTCAATTTAAACCTTCTGTCCCTTTTATCAAGCAGACTATTGAATCTCTTATCGATAAACAATATATGGAGAGATCTGAGTCTAATAGAGACTGCTATGCTTACTTGGCTTAAACTGGGGTTTTTAGTTAATTTAAGTCTTCTAGATCCTATACAGCTATTAATATTAAATTAAATGGTAATATATATTATTCGTTTTGAATCTATAATGATTGCAAAATGTCAATAATTTGGTGGGAAATTTATCATATATTTAATAAAGTTGAATATTTTATGTTAAATATACACTTGGTAAATTTTACTGTTTAATATATATCGTGATTATCATTTTGAATAAACATTCTCATCGTTTCAATAATTGACATAAAAATCAGGTATAAAATTTAATTGACTACAGTTGCTTCTGAGCGTAAATTAATTGTTAAATCAATTATATAAAATTGATTAAGAAAAGTATGCATTAATAGGAATAACAGTGTATAATGAAATTGATTAACTTGGCACCGAATAAGAGAATATTAGCTAAAAGTGCTCATATAATTGGAAGACAATCTATTGAATGTGATAAATAAAAATAATATAATTGAAAAATTAATATTTAACCTTGCTCTAAATGAGAAGTTGAATATATAAAAATAGATACCAGATTGGATTCAGATCAAAGAAGGATTTCCTGTCCTAATAAATAATGGAATTATAAATTAATGATAATAAAATGAATACCACTATAACTATTCACATTAAAATCATCTAAATTGAAAATTAAAAACAATTAAAAATTAGTATGGAATTATTTTACTACAAATAATGTTTAGACAGCGACATAATAAAAGATAAAATACGAAATCGATGGCAATTCAATAAGGAATCTAAAAAATGATCGTGTTAGAGTGAAGCAGCCTTAGGGAATTGAACATCATATAATTTTTCAGGTATAAAATCAGCGACAACTTGGCGACCACCAAACCAACGTCCATTCAACGCTTTGACGGCTTTTTCAGCTGAGGCAACCTGAGAGAATTTTAGGTAAATGTCACCCTAAGATCGTTAGTAAAAATAATTTGAATTTATAAATTGAAGCATGCTTACTGCAGAGTTTCGTTCAACCTGAATATGAACGACAGTGCCATAAGCTCTACATTCGTCAACAACATCTTCCTCAAGTTCTTTGACCCAGTTGGGCGAGGTTTCTCTAAATTAAGATTAGAAATTGATTTGAAATATACATTTTGATCTAACTTACTCATCGGGATTAAACATGTTTTTCAGAATGATTGATCTAGATGAAGCTAATACTGCATTTGATGGTCTGGCAGGACTATTAAATAAGAAGTTAATAATATATAAATGAAGAAATAAATGTGGTAATAGGTTACCTTCTAGATTGGTGTGAAAGATAAATAGATTCGTCTTCTTGTCTAGCTAATTTTTGCATTAATTCAGTTCTAGATTGAGAGGTTAAAGCAAATCCAGGATTATCTAAAAAATTAATTATATATGTTTAGGTATATGTTATGTCGATATAAATTGGACTTACCAGTATCATCCAAACTAATATTAGGCAAAGAACTCTTTTGGGTGACTAATCCTACTCGAATCTAAATCAAATAGATTAGTAAAATACGAAAAATAAAGACAGTTCAAAAGGACTCACAGGTCTACCGTTAAGTTGTTGACCATTCATCTGTTCTAAAGCTTTCTTAGCATCGTCACCATTCTTGAATCTAAAACCAATTAGTAAACAATATTTAATGAGAAAATATTATTCACTTACTGAACAAATCCAAAACCTCGAGATCTTCCAGTTTCGGGATCTTTATGTAAATTAACAAATTCAATGGGACCAAATGGTTCAAACACACGTTTAAGATCATCTTCTGAAACGTTGAAATGGACAGAACCTACATAAAGACGGTGGTAAGGAATATCGTTACCAGCTTGTTCTCGACTAAAATAAGAAAATTAATAAATTATTATATTGTAAGTAAAATATAATAATTACGCGTATTGTTCCGAGGTCATGCCAATCCTATTCTTTTCAGCTTCTGTATGTTCAACAATAATAGGAATTCCCAGTAATTTTTGTCCAGTTAAACCGATAGCAGCTGGAACGGAATTACGATCGTAGAACTCAATATATCCAACTCTAAGATTAAAATTAGTTAAATCATAAAAGTATAATTAAAATGAAAAGTACCCTTTGGATCTTCCTGTATTACGATCTGATACGATTTTAGCTTCTCGGACTTTACCAACTTTGGAGAAGAAATGATGCAATTCTCTCTGTTTTAAACGAGCTGCTAATTGTTGGACAAATACAGTACGTTGATCGCGGTCGTATTCACTTACTTCAGGAGAGGGAGAACGAGGTCTTCTATATAAATATGTAAATTAAGTAAAGAAATACTGAAAGGGTTGTAATTTACCTTCTAGGACTGCGTGATCTAGAGCGTTCGTAGCGACGAGAGTATTCGCGACTTCTATGGCGGCGGGAGTATCTTTCGCTCGATTGAGAGCGAGAGCGAGAACGGTAATGTCTACTACGGTCACTATATCTATCCCTATATCTGTCTCTGCTGCGGTCGCGATATCTGCTTCTGGAGTCGTCTCTATGCCTTCTTCTAGATTCAGAATCTCTAGAGCGATCTTTGCTCCTTCTACAGTTCAAACGAAAAGTTATTACCAAAATTTTAATAAATTAGTATAAATATTTACTCTCTTTTAGGGGAAGGGCTACGAGAAACTCTACGTAAAAGATGTGGAGACTGAGGGGTAGAATTTTTAGAATGGTTACTATCGTTATTCTTCTAAATAAAATTGCATTAGAAAATTATATAAATTGGATTTAAATTGAAAAATTACTTGGAATGGAGCTTCTAGAAGAGCTTCAACATCTAAATCGTCATTCATATTATAATTTCAATATTTAATTGGAATAATAGTAATAATAATATAAAATTGTGATAGATATACTTTTTAAATTACAGTTACTTAAATTTATTATTTGGTGATTGAGATATAAAATTATGAATTTTTTTAGGTTTTCGCATAAATTAAACGATGAAGTGTGTAATTTAAATAGTTCGGGAATAAATATGGGATTTTTTTCATTTTTGTCATTTTGTTATCATGACAAATTAGTTTATCAATATAAATTCATAAAATTGTAGATTTTGAACTCATTGAACTAGTTGAAATAATTGAATTATTCATTGTTTGTTGGATTTTATAGTGACAAAAGGAATTCATTATCAAAATAGTTTCAAATATTAAATATTAATTATCATTAATAAAGCTATTAAAAGTGTTATAAATATAATTTGATGAATCTTAGTAAATTCATTATATTTTTGCCTCTGACAATTATTTAAAATTGCACAAGATAAACATAACAATGACATATATTATACATCCAAATGGACAATATTAATTAATGTGATTCAATGAAAATTGATATTTATAACTATAGTAATAAATGTCATCACACAGAAATCAAATCTAGTATAATTATAATATATTATGCAACAAACTTATATCAATGTTCTAGGAGGATGTTATAATTCAAATAATATTTGATAAATACATCAATATATGAAAAGTAATCAACGTCATTGATTTTAGAATTATGATATTTAATTTATATACATTTAGTGTTTATTTGATGAATTATGTAATATTTATTTGCATATTACAGTGCCAGTAAAAGTATCATAACATATTAAGGTTAAAATTGAAAGAAATTTCTTTGATTGTTCAAGCTGTCACAGATTTGATATTGGTTATAATTTAAATATAAAATATTAGACATTGTTTAATTTCAAATATAGTAAAAATTGGTGATTTTAGCTCGATAATTCTAACCGGATACGATTTATTCAGGTTACATCTTTAAATATTCTTAAATTTAGAATTTATTAAATGAACATTTACTAACCAATGTTTTACATTGATAAAATTGACGATGCCCCCAAAGTGGGATAAATATTCTAGCAAATTTAATATTTACTCCTATGTCTACCATTATACCTAGAAGAATGATTATTCAATCTATTAGGAGCAGGTCGACTTAATAAAGAGTTTTGATTGGATCCTCTTCTGGAAATACTGGGAATGGGTCTCGAATCCGTAACATTCATTGGAGTTCCAATACTTACATCGATTCTGTCGCCCAGAACAAACCTGCATTCTCCCAAAGTTTTCAATTTGGTAGAATTTCTATTGGATTGGGAAATCATACCCAAATCTCTGAAGGAGTAGGCAAGTCGACTCCTGTCCCAATACACAATCCTAAAGTAGAGAGGTGTCGATACCGATACATTATCGAATTTGACTAATATTTGTTTGGCTAAATCTTTAATTGTTGAAGTTTTCCTAAATTAAATGATAAGAGAATAATTTTCATAGATTTTGAATAGATTTTGAAATTTACCATCCATATAATATAAATTCATTCTGAGGACTTATTCTATTAGTAGCAAAATCTTTCATACTAAACAATTTAATTAATATATTATTAAATAAAATTAAATTTATTTACTTTTGATATTTTGAAAATTGACAAGTTGTAGGTATCATAAATGGACAAACCTAAAAAATGTTCATTAATAAAAATTGATTGATATTACAATTTAATTTTTACTTTGAGGTCTTTCTCATTTTTTGATTCTGTTTTATTATTTTCACTCATTATGCTTTGTTATGAAATTAGTATTTTCGAATAGATGTAATGATGATGAATTCAGCCAAAATTTATAGAGAAATTTAAATTTATGGGATTCAATTTCATTCAATTTTTCAATTTGACAACAATAATATTAAATTTGGTTAACAATAAGTGTAAAATTACAATTGAATTTCTTAGTTGTTAATATTAGTTTAAAATATTGGGAATTTTTGATTTAATATATTCAATAAAAAACTATTTATATATGGTTATGATAATGATTTTTATATTAACTATAGTATTCAAAGAAAATGTATTCCACATAACGAAATATCAAAAAACGAATATATTAACATTGTACAAAAAATAAATTTAAGAATATGATTTAAATTCCAATTATATTTTATACTTAGTATTAAAAGTTAGATTCATTGTAAAAAGTTTGTTAAAATATTATAGTAAAACCAAATTAGTATAACCATTACTAAAATAAATCATCCCTATAAGAAAATCAAATATTATTTCATAAACGAAATATTTTTATTTTGAAACCAAAAATGCTAAACATTACTTGATGTAATTCAATTATTATTATTCATATCAAAATTATCATTTCAATTTAACAATTATTAGTTTAATTGCTTAACATAATACATAAAATTATGATATTTGACAGATTTTTTGATGGCGTCAATATTGGTTAACATTATAATAAATATACAGACTATCAGTGAATTGCTACCGAAATTCGCAAAATCTTTAGTAACTATACAGTCAGAAAATTGAATGAAATTTTGCAATCCTATCATAATAAATTATTAATTTGTAATTGGTATTTTGAATCATGATATAGATGTAATTTTATATATTAATACAGACGAATTGTGATTACATCGTAATATTTCAAATTATTTTTTATCCAATATAAAAATTTGAGTGTTGATATTAAATTATAATTAAAGGATCTCATATATATTTTTGATGTTATATTAAAACTATAAATTTTTGTAATATATCAGATGATAAGATTATTTATTTAATATTTTAATGATTTTTTGAGATTTTTATTAAGAAAAATGTTAACGAATTAATAATAGTTGGGTGATAGAATCTGATAAAATTTATCAGATTCGAACATATAAAGAATTATATTAAAGTATTGATTATTTTTTTACTATAAAATTTATCTTATAAAAGTTAAATAAAATTCTTCAACTATCAATATTATTTCAAAATACCTAATATTCTAAATAATTAAACTAATTTTAATTCCATGTCCTTTAATTCACCAATATTATTCAATTCTTAGACCTTATGTAATTGCTTGGACATTTTTTTTCAAAACTGCCAGGATTCTTCGGGATTCGTCAAAAACAATTTTTACATAATCTTCTAATCAAAGGTTGTTTGAAACCTATCAAATATATTAGAATTAATAGTTACTTCTATTTCAAGTTTGGTGATATATCGTATGAAATAAAGTTATTACGTGAGATTATATGATATAATTATAAAGGATAAATGGAACACTCACATCGAACCACCAAAAGATATTGAAAAACCTCAAATGGGCGTTTGATACTAATATAAAATCTACAAGAAAATTCACACTCAATGGAATTATCAATTGTAAAATTCATGCTCATAATTAATTTTTAAGCGGTTGATAAACGGATTGGTGAATTGAATTAATGCTACACCAAACTTTATCATCTATAAATGAGTGTCTCCTCCCTTAGAGTTCTATATTGAACTTTTCAATCTTACCCTAATTTTTTATCTTATTTTTTAATTTAATTATTTTATAGTTTTGGATAGTTGATCAAATACGTGATAAATAAGGATGCAATCGATTATATTTAATTGTTTACTATTGCTAGCAGGTTTTGAAGCTACCAAATTAACACAATTTTTGCAAAACAAGATTAATCAGTCTAGAGGAAGTGACGAATTCCACGATATTTTAGTACAGTTGACACCTGCCGAAATCCATAGCTATAAGTGCCACACTGGTGGTAGCTATGAAGAATTGGCCAATGCTAAGGCAAAATGGGTGCTTCAAAAAGTTCAGGCTCATTCTAACACAACCCAGGAATTGATTATGCCAACGGTTAGAAGACTACAGACTGAAAAACATATTTTGGATTCTGAGAACTTTTTCCTTACCAATACTCTGTCTATCAAGGCTAATTTGAAGGCTATTCAGGAGTTGGAACAGTTGTCAGTGGTCAGAGAAATCAGTTATAATGGCTTAGTTAAGGCTGATTTGGGTATTTCTGAATATTGCGAATGTCGTTTGGAAAGAAGGGATAATAAGCCTTATTATGACAACTGGCATATCAACTATATTAAGGCGACCAGAAAGGTTAGAAATTACGTTGCTAACGCTACTAAACTGGTTATTGGTTTTCCAGATACTGGTGTAGATTTCAGGCATGAAGCATTACGTAGCAATTATCGAGGTCTCAAGGATGATGGATCTTATGATCATGACTACAATTGGTTTGACACTATCACTGAAGACGATCCCCTCTACCCTAATACAAAATGTCCTCCTAATAGCCCAGAGCCTTGTGATGACACTGGTCACGGAACAATGGTAAGCAGTATTGCAGTTGGTACCAATGTCATCGGTGTCAATCCCAATAGCTACTGGATTGCTTGCAGAAACATGAATCAAGAATTCAGTCAGCTTTCCAATTACTTGCGTTGCTTGCAGTTCATGTTTGCTCCAACCCGTCGTGATGGCAGTGGTTATCGTGTTGACTTGCGTCCTCATGTCATCAACCACTCTTATGGATGTAATGGAAATGAAGGATGCAGCAAAACCTCCTTCAATATTGCAATTAATACACTCAAGAAAGCTGGTATCTTGAGTGTGAAATCTGCAGGCAACTCAGGCTCCAGTGGTTGTGGTACCATTACAACAGAGCCTGCATCTGCTCCAGATATAATCAACATTGGAGGTTTAGCATACGACTCCAACCAACGCTACACTACCAGCTCAATTGGTCCAATTGAAGGAAGATCTTTATCTGTCAACTTAATGGCACCTGGAGATCGTCTCACTGTAGCTGAATATGGCACTGAAAATGCATACAGCGTCTGGGGTGGCACCAGTTTAGCAACGCCCCAAGTTGCAGCGGCTGCCATGATTGTCATGCAGGCATGTCCCATGTACCTTCGTCGCGTAGATGACGTTACTCGACTTCTCGAAGAGACTGCCACCCCCATCTATTCCACCATAGGATGTGGCAATGATTCGCCCCAATCCATCCCTAATAACGAATATGGCTATGGTTTGATAAATGTTGAAAAAGCTGTTACCAAATGTTTAGCTGAATCTGGCAAAAAATTATAAATTTTTAATTTATCATGTAATAAATTTGAATGGAATAGTAACTAATCGGATAAAAAAGTGATGATTTATAACATTTTTATAATCAATGTTTAGATAGTACCTGATTTATTTTTTATAATCATCTTTAAATATTAATATGAAAAAGTATATAAACTACTTAATCCATTTTATTCAAATTTTTAATATACAAATTATTATTCCTAGTTATAATATCAATGAAATAATTTTATAAAATTGATTATGATTTTTATACTAGAAATGTTATTTTAATATATCAAGAGAGTTAAATATTAATGAAATGTTAATCAATTATAATCCCATTATATCACATTCATTATACTTACCAATGATACCGTAATAATTTAATAATATTTCTTATACTAAACAATAGACAAAAACTTTAAATTTATAGGTTTTATACCAAGATTATAAATTTTCACAGTTGTCAAAAAAAATAAAAATTATCAAAATCAACCTAAAGGGACAATATATTACTAATAAATTAAATCAAATTGTCACATTTTTCAAGTATATGAAAAGTATTGATATGTGTATTATAGTTCGATATATTTGGCTTTGGGAATAGTATTTAAAATATCAGATTTATTTTTAAAAGACAGATTTTTTATCAAAGGGAATATAGTGATGGTGGATATATATGTAAAATGATTAAAAAATATATTCAAATATGAAACAATGGGAAATTTGCAATTGTAGAAACCTTGATATAAGTAAATAGTTTAACCAAAGGATTAAGAAATTTAAAAAAATTATAGAAATAATTTATTTTTTGATATAAATTTTTGCTTGTCATCAATTTAGAGAATAGATGAAACAAGCCCCTATGGCCCAATGGATAAGGCATCGGACTTCTAATCCGGGGATTCTGGGTTCGATCCCCAGTAGGGGTGGGATAATATAATTATGCTATTAATATAGATTAATTAAATTATATCATTACTTATTTTTTTAGATCACACTTATCAATACTATCAATCAGTTATCTTTTGAAATAATATAACATATGTCAATAATCAGTATTTTTATTTAATCAAATCTAAATTTTATCTTTATCAATAATTTTTTTTATAAATTAAAATATAATATTAAATATAAATAAATTAAATTCATTTATATATATATAATTATATTTAGTCAAAAATATAAATTAATAATTAATATTAATAATTTTAAACTTTATACAGTTAATATTATTATAAAAATTAACTAATGGAAAAAATTTTAAAATCAAAATTCAATTTAAATATTATTATATAATTTTTAAAAATTATTATAAAATATATAATTAATATTCATCTTTATTATTGACAATTTTTTACCATATTTTTGGCAAGCTTCTAATATTTGAAAAATAGTTTTTTATTGAAAACTGAAATTATATATAATATAAACAAATTTAATTTTTATAAGAATTTTTGCCTTGCAAGTATATTTATTAATTATCCAAAATCACTATAATTAAAAGGGTTATAATCTATTGAATATATTAAATATAATAATCTTTTCTAATTTTTATATATAAAAAATTTTATAATTCTTATATCAAATAATAAATATCTTAACTTTATTATAATATTATCTTTTAAAAAATATTTTTTTAAAAAAATAAAAACAAATTAATTATTAATCAATTTAACTTTAAGATTTAAATAAAAAAACTATATATCATTATAATCCATTATAATAATTTATATTTGCTTGATAATATATATATATATTTTTTTTAATTATTAAA